>JAGVSQ010008900.1:0-14018 GCA_022683975.1 Rhyacophila evoluta | reverse complement strand
AACTAAAATTCAGTAAACAAAAATTAATTAAATTTTTTATATTAGGAAACTTACCCACCACTTTTTTTTGTTGGTATACTTCTTTACACGGTATTTCATGAAACGTATCCACCATGTAAAAACAGAGTCCTATGTACTAGCAAGTGAGAATTCATTAAACCTTCATGATCTGCGGGATATGATTTATTTATTGTTAAAAAAAAGACATCGATGGCCATGAATATAACTGAGCAGAACCTCAAGCTGATTACAGTGACAAAACAAACCATAATTTCAATGTATGCATTTAAATTTTAAACAATTTTTATTTTTGTTTTGTCACTTTATGGTTCGCCTCGAGTATATATTTAGCCAAGCAGTATAAAGAATATTATTATTATTATTTGTGACTTGCATAGAAGCTTTTGAAATATAAATACTTAATACAAAAATAATCAAAATTATATATTGCATGATAAATTGTATTTTCACATTTCGTTATTATTTAACAATGTGCATAAAATTCAATTAAACCTTTTATAAGATAATATTTTCATGTGATAAAATATTATAAGCACATACCTAAAAAAAAAACAAGTCGCATTGTAATAATAATGTCAGCAATACATTGTTTCCAATTTTACCAATATATTTCTGGACACCCCGAATAGCCGTAATTTCATTATATACAAGTATTACTTTCCAAAATAACTTTATTAACATTAACAAATATATATTGACTGGTCATCTTTCACATTGTTACCAGACAAAAAGTAGAATAATCTCTAGCTTTAGTATGTGGGAATATCATCCGCTTGGTATATCGTATATTTATATTGCCATACTATTCACACGATGTATGCATTTTTCTTTTGTTTCGCGGTATCCGCGGAGACCTAATGAATACCAAAGATTTATGGTAAGTAAAAGAATGCAATGAGAGATGTTGCTATCATGAAAAAAATTAAGCAACCCTGTTTATTATTTGATCGCCGTCTTTTCGCTTATTATTATACTTAAATTTATGTATATTTTTTATACACAAAATGAATCCTGTAATGTCTTGAAAAGAAACTTATATTTCGTTGATGCGAATGCTTTTTTTTCGCTAGAATATTGTATTTATTTCATTTTTCTAACTGTTTATATAGTAATTTATTGTATAATTTACTCCCTTTTTATTATACTGTCTACATTGAGAACTCATGAAACAAATTACGTCAATGCAATAGTTTATATGATTAATTAATTACACTCAGTACATATCTCTTATCCATTATATTGCATATATTATGAAACTACAGAAACAATTGAATTCTCAATTTCTTTATCAACATTTATTCAAAATTTTGTATTAATGCTACCATATACTATCCTTAATATTTAACATTTACGATAGTGCGGTGACACTTGTATTTATTGTATTATACTTGAAAAATGTATTTTTCATTCCAAATCCGAATATAAAAAGAATAATTTGTCATGACGTTATTTGTAAATAGTTCCCATATTTAATTATTTCTGTGTATGGTTGTAAATTTTCATATTGATTTAATAATAGTTTTCCCGTGTTTATAATACTTTACGATTATGATTTCACTAGAAGGTATATGAAATTATTCTGCTTCCCTTGAATTATTTCCAATTGGCCGTTTTGTACAGGCATCCTATAGCTATGTGTATTCATCAATGGCCATATTGGAAGATTGCGTTGCTCACAGGAAAACAATAAGTTATATGTTTAATGTGTCCACCAATTGGCTCTTCTAACAGGAATTCAAAGTACGACACTTTATACAATATAATATAATTACTTGTATGATACTGGACAAAGTTTACTTTTTACTAGGATCTAAAAATGCAGCTCAAATTTTTTAAACACATTTATTCAAATCATTACAAGAGATGAACACATTCACTATATAGTGTTAATTATGATACAAATTTAAATTTGGTAAAATATATGTTTTTTATAATTGATAAGTAATTTTGTATTCTATTTAATATCATAACTCTTTATGAAAGCCTAATATATTCTGAAAATTTCAAAAATGTTTTTTATATTAAATCAGTTGAAACTGTCTTAATAATGAATATTTTTGAAAACAATAAATTATTAAAAAGTCCTTAATGATACATTATATAGAATAAAAGAAACAATTTGACTTCACTAATATTTCTAGTATTTGGTACAACAATTTCCAGTAATCAATCACCTTTCAGAATTTTGAACTAAATTATGGCAGTACTTGCAGCGATTATTTTTATTCAGAATGGAAATATCGTGATTGTGAACAATTACGAACTATGATTGGATTATAATCACAAAATTTTATCAAATGCTATGCTTCCAACATTGTCAATATCATATACGCCAACAGTCGCCGCATTCATCTCATCCATCACTAGAATTTAAATGAGGAAACATATAGCTAGGAGTAGGTATATTAATGTAAAACTGTAGTTCTCAATGTCAATCATTAGTACGGTGCATTGGTCAATAACAATGCATGTTTGAGCATTTTCATTGATTTCAGTCCTGATTGATTCATTAAATAAGATTTTTTTTTTAGTATCGAATTCAAATAATTTTCAATAATTTTTTTTCAACATTTCAAAATTTTATTTCAGTCTAGTAAAGACCACTTTCCAAGTTGATGAAATTATTCTGTTGAAGTTCACACTAAAAATTCTGTCAATCTAGATTCGAATCTTATTGAAAAAATAAAAAATGTGTACATCATAGAAAATGTCTCGATTTTTTAAAGGAAAATTCTAATTATATTTTAGTATTGAGGTAATTGGTCATGTCTGTGGTCCACGTAGAGATTATAATAACCAAAAATCTTCAAAACGTAAAATGTGAGACCAACTTATAAGTTTATCAAATTCATATCATATCACTTTTTCAATCAAACTGAAACTTTAATAAATCTCTTCATACTAAGTGATAATTTACACCATTGGAGTTTCTATGAAATTTTGAAATTCTTAACTTGCTATAAGATTAACAGCAAAGCAAAAGTGCACTGACAAATCCGCATAAGAAAACCACGCACTGACAAAAGCGTAACTTACAAAATTATGTCCGACACAGGTGTATAAAAACAAATAAATAACATGTTAATAATCATGATTTATTACGTAAAGTGATTGAAAAATCTGACCAATTTCTGTCACTGTATTTAATAATTCTTATTATTTTCATTGAATTCATATCCTCTTATGTCCAGCACACTTTTAATGGTGTGCTTTTATCATCTACAGATTTTTCGTGACACTATTTTCAAAAGATTTATAGTTTCATAGTAGCTATTTACGGGTCAAATCTCTTTATAACAAATACCGAAGTAACAAAATTTTCAGTATACTTACATATATATATTTTTTTCCCAAACAAACGATCAAATAATATGTAATAGTATGTTTCTTATATTCAGTATAATGAAACAAAAGGGATGGTCCCTCGAGTTTCGTTATAATGGGATTCGACCTGTAGTCAGTTATAATCACCATTTTAATTTGTGATTGTTAAAATGATATTTAAGATTTAATACAAAAATAATATTTTACTAAAATATCAATCATTTATATCTCATAACATTTCTCATTTGAAATATATTTTGTTTAAAAAGATCTTAGCACTAATTCATAAAACCATCTCATTCATCGTTTTTATTCTTCCTTGAGTGCACTTTTTCTTATTCTACTTTTCAATTAAATAATATTTGGTTAACATAATAAATCATTTTGCCCCCATTTCAAGCTTTTCACAAAATAAAAAAATCACGCAATTTTAAGCTGTTGTACAATCAATATTGAAAAAGAATAATAGTTTTTGTGTAATTGTCAACATTATTACAATCTATTATTTAGTTCTTAATCAAATAAATAAATATCGTCTACTTTTACATGGCTTACAAATTGAAAACGGAAAAAATATATTGATTATATTATCACAATACTTCCTTCTCAAAGTCTCGATAGAAAAAATTTAATGATAGTTTTCTACATCACAGTTTTTGTTTTTCAGATCTCGTGACCGAAGTCAAAACAAAAGTGCTTAGTCGATCTGCAAGTCCCAAATCTCCCACAAGACATCACGCTGACAACATTTCCTTTGTAAATGTAGACGCTTTGACAATACACCCAGAGCCTGATGTTGAATCAACTTTGCCAGGTCTTGAAGATTCTCAATCGTTTAAAGGAGGCAAGAAGACTTCCATAGAAACTACAGTGGAAACTATTACAGATACTCAAGCAAAATTAAAAGATTTTCAAGAATCTCAGATAACCTTTAAAGAAGAGACAAGAAAGAAGTTCGAAGATATGAAACGGGACTTTGAAGACAATGCTATTGCTAAATTTGAACAGATGAAAAAAGACTTTGTCGGTAAAGATATATCCAAAAAGACATTCGAAGATTTCAGGGCAAGTCAAGATGGAACAACACTTATCTCTAAGAGAGAATCTGTAACTCATCAGATATCTGGTACAGAGTTTTATTCAGAAACTAAAGAAATCTTATCAACTGATGATGATATAAAAGCAAAAGTTGAAACAAAAAGACAAATTTCTGGAGAAGAATACGAATTAAAACAGAAGGAATCTATTGAAAAAAGTGGTGATATTACTCATAGCGAGAGATCATCAGTAGAACGAGACGAAAAGGGCTCAGCTGAAAGAGAAGATTCTGAGATACAAGAAGCTAAAAAAATTGGGGATGACGTAGCTGTATTAGTGACAACACAAAGAGAGTTTGCTGAACAAAGCTTATACTCTGGAAGACAAAGCAAGTCTGAAGAAAAAATGACAGCTATAAAAGATGATGTGTCTAAGAAATCGGAAATATCATATTCGGAAAGAGATCTATCACATGAACAATGGGGAAAAGAATATTTTACTGAACGAACCGAGTTGGAGCCAACAGAGGAATTAGAAGCCGAATTTTCTCAGGGAAATGATGTAGAAATGGCATCAGCTGTTAAAATTGTTGAAATGGATGAGAAGATTACCTCGGAAGAACTTACTCACGAAGGTGTAGTAATAAGCGCATCAAAAGGTTACAGCAAGGAAGAGTCTACCGTGGAAAGTAAAGAGCACGACGACCTGAGCTCAGATATTTCTCATGATACTAGTTTCAAAAGTGAGGTAGCTGGAAAGCGAGGATCTTTTGATGAAAAATCTGAAATGTCGCCCAAGAGCCGGTCAAAATCACTAAAAAAAGAAGAAGTTTATGAGGTTGATTTTATTAAAGAAATCAGAGTATCAACATCCCAGCGTGACAAGAGTTTAAGTCAAGGAGGAAGCCTTGATACACAATCTGAATCAGATTTGACAGGTGAATCTGACTTTGTTATGCAGGCTCATCAAGATTTGCCAGATGACTTAAAAAGTGATGATATTTCAAAGATAAAAGATAAAACTGATAAAAATCTAGAAAAGAAATTATCTCCTGTTCATAAGCCTGAAGAAAACATAATTCGAGAGCACGTCTGGGAGGTTTCCGTTCAGCAACAAGAACCTCTGGATGAAATGACTTCAGAAATACATCTACAGTCTAGATCTATCCGTGATGAGTCTCGGTCGTGGGATGCTGATTTTGCATCTCATTCAGAGTCTAAATCTTCTATATCTGGCAGCGATATCGGATTGATGACAGTAAGCTCAGACAGAGATGTAAAAATTCGGTTGAATGGTCTGAGTTTGACTAGTTCAGAGGATATTCATGATGCTGAAGCACCAAGCGAGGAATTTGAGTCTTTTAAAGACTCAATGATTAAGTCTGGAGAAAGTGTTGAAACTGAGTATATGATTCAGTCAATTGATTCTCAAGATGCTGAAACACTACAAAAATCCATGGATTCAGTGAGTGCTGATACCATGCAGCATTCTGAGAAAGAAGATTATTCATTGGAAGCCGAATCATCTGTGCCAGATTTACATCATAGGAAAGGTGATCATAAAATTGTTAAGGAGAAGAGCCTAGAAGACATTTGCAGCAGTGGATACGACACCGATCTCTCGTCTGCCGAGTTTCTCGCTTCGAAACTTGAACTTGAGCGAGCAGACGTCCCAGAACCTGCTAGACCACAGCCTCTGGCCGAATTATCTGACCTTGAGAAAACGATTGATGAGGTGAAACAGTCTTTAGAAGCTGCGCATGGTCAAATTATCAGTGAAAAAAGTGACAGCAGTATAAAGTATAAGCAATCGCCTTCAGAATTCGAATTTAAACTCATAAGCCCAGATAGGCCTGAAGTTATTCAAGAAGAACCACCAGAGGTTGTGAAATCTGAACAGGTAAAGTTGGACTCCAAACCCACTGTTACTGGATACATTCAGAAGCAAGCTTATGCCTCTTCTGCGGAATCGGAAGAACGGCATCAAGTTAAAAAGGACTATGTCGAAATAGGTGAAGAATTAACAACAAAAAATAAATCCATCGAGATAACTATGACTGATAAAGATATACAGATCAGTGTAAAGGACAGCGACACTTTATCTTCCAAACATGATGATACAACAATAGTCACCTCGGATGATGAAAAAGATACTGCCCATGAGAAAGAAAGGCCTTGCAATACTCAGCAAGAATTCAGCGATATCTCAACAGGTCTAGAAAGTGGACCGATTTCTTTACTAGATACTGAAACTGAATTAACATCAGATAAAGAAGAGTCTCCCAAAGGTAGTCCTGAAGCTTTAGTTAAACTTAGACCCATACATAAACATGTCAAATCTGCCCACATGACTGGCGGTGACCGAAGATCTGGCTCAGATGTAGAAGGCTGGTCCAGCTCTGGTGAAAGTCATTATCAAAGTTTTGAACATACAGACAGTCCCCAAAGTAGACCCCTTTCCTCTGACGTAGAAAATTTGCTCACCGGACACAGTACGGCAGATTTTCACAGTGCTTTAACTACCCAAGATACGTCCTTGCGATCCCATAAAACATCCAAAGAATACTATACTGCTGTTAGCTCTATAAGCTCAAGAGATAGTATGAGAAGCTTAGACTCTGAGAGTTCAGGAAACTTGGCAAGTGTAGACATTTCTGATGCATCAGAAACACTCGTACCTTCGGCAACAGAATTGAAAGAAGAGATGATGGAAAGTGGTAATTTTAATGAACCATTTGAAACCGATACCAAATTACAAGATGCCCCAATAAAAGAGATGGAGGAATCTGCAGAAGACTTAGAAGTGAGACAAATCCAGATGATTGCAAATCTTGATGTGGTCAGTCATCCGATTGGCTCCAGTGATCATTCTGAAGAAGGATCTCTAGATGATGAAGTGAATGCAATAAATGAAAATTCAGAAATCATAAGTAAAATGAAACGGTCTCATGAAATGAGTTTTCAGCCGAAAGAACTATTGCCAGATAAATTTCCTTCGGAGAGTTTGTCTGAAAGTGTAGATATGGATTTAGAGTCAATAATGCCTGAGTCTGATTCACAGGTATTCACTATGAGTAAAATTGAGACTGGTCCGAGAGAGATCAAGCATGTGAAAGAGTCTACTGAAGTGACCTCCACTAAGAGTACACATAGTAGAAGCAAGGAATCACCCAAGTCTTTTGAGGTATCAGAAAAGATTGTGGAATATCACACGTCATCTGTTGTATACAAAACTCCTGAAAAAAAACGGAAGCCGGCAGAAATAGAAGAAACAATCATTGAAAGAAAAGTTACAACAGTAAAAACTGAATCAAAGCCATTGATAACTACTACTTTAGTAGAACAACAGAGCCGAGATATTGATTTCGATTCTATGATGGGAGAAATTATTCCTAAAGGTAGTCAAGAATATGAAGAAATTGTCAGTTGTCAAGTCTTAATCTCCAAACCTGGACCCTCTATCTCAAGTACTTCATCATATGAAAAGAAAATAGCTGGGCCTTACCCGTTGGACAGCCAACAGAGTTCTAGTTCTAGTTTAAAAATCCAAGAAGATCATCTTTCAACACCTCAAACTCCAATTTCAAATCCAAGCCAGAGCTCAGAATCTACAGATAACGGAAGAGAGTATGTTTTAGATGACATGTATGAAATTTCCGAAGATCCTGAACTTTTCCACAGTGAGAGAGCAATGACTGATTCAAAATCAGAAATATCAGTGACAGCTGAAGAGAGAACACTGTATGAAACTCAGAAAGAGCCGGAATCACCTTCCAGTGATGAATTTGAAATGGTAGATAAGCCCAGTGAAATTGATGACTTTGTTGTCATTGAAGAGGTGGCTAAGGAAGCATCAGAATTTGATGCAGAGGGTAAAAGCTTATCTATTGGAAAAATAGCCATGGTAAAAAAGCATGATGAAGAAATTGAAGAATATCTATCTCAAACTGCTAAGAAAACATCTGAAACAGAATATAGTACATCTGGTTCTTTATCAGAAGAAGAAATTCTGCAATATGAGCTAGAACAAAAACGATTAAAAGCTGCAGAAACTGCTGAAATAGAAGCTGGAAAAAAATGGATTCAAATGCAATTTGAAGGAGATTTAGCAGCTGCCAGATATGATTATGAGAGAGGCCCACTCGAAGATATCAAAGAAGAAGAAATGACTGACTTTGATGCGAGCAGGTTTGGTAGTTTAACTTCTCAAAAAGAATCTGTTGGTAGTTATGGAAGCTTGAAGAATTCATATGGAAGTCTCTCAGAATCTGAAATGAATCTGCGTAAACGTTACATGATGAGATATGGTGAACAAGATGATATCTCAGTTAGTTCTTTACAAGAGTTTGAACATTTGGAGCAAGCGCTTTCAATGGAAAATTATCAACATTCTTCATCATCCCAAGATTCCTTAAATGGATCTCTTTCAAGAAGATATCATCTCAGTAAAGGTCCACAAGGTGATGATGTATCTGTATCCAGTTTGAAAGAGTTTGAAGGTCTCGAATCAGCTTGTCTTGAAGCTTTGAAAATGGAAATCAATGCTAAACAAAAAGAAGCTTTATTACTATCACACGATGGCAGATTAAGTAGTGCTGGATTTTTGGATATGGAAAGACGGTCCTACAGCCAAGGTAGTTCAGAGAGTAGTCCTCCACAGAAAAGTAGCAGTAGCCCAGGACAAAAAAGTGGGAGCCCTTCTCAAAAGAGTAGTAGTCCTTCTCTGAAAAGTGGAAGTCCTGGGCAAAAATTCGGAAGTCCGTCGCAAAAATCTATCTCAGAAACAATTGCTCTTAGAAAAATGATCGATCAGCAGATGGCAGAAGGTTCGGGAGAAGTAAAAGTTTCAACATCAACTACTACTGATGGGGGAACAACCATCACTTATGTCACAGCCCAAAAGAAAGTATTTGATAAACGAGGTGCATTTTATGTCCCGGACACTACCAGCACAGATTGTGAGGAAGTCATCTG
The DNA here is from genome assembly GCA_022683975.1 of Rhyacophila evoluta. Classification (NCBI taxonomy): domain Eukaryota; kingdom Metazoa; phylum Arthropoda; class Insecta; order Trichoptera; family Rhyacophilidae; genus Rhyacophila; species Rhyacophila evoluta. Next base: position 4,662 of record JAGVSQ010008900.1, on the reverse strand, counting down.
TTCTAAAAAAACTGCCTATAAATGTCAGATAGATGATAACGGTGCACCTTCTATATGCCAAGAAATGCAAGACGAGCCCCCAGAATCGTCAGAATTAGGCTCTTCATTTACAGAAATGGATGCTAACATGATAGGCGTTATAACAACAACTAAAGTAGTTCAAAAGAGATTCATAGATGGAAAAATGGTATCAGAAACTGTGACAACATCCACTGGTAAAGGTATGGACATCCCTGGTGCTACACAAGAAGATCAAAGTGGAGAATTCGGCTCCGGTAGCTTTCACAGCATTGATGTAGGCTCAGGAAAGTCAGATTTCTCAACATCGATGACATCCCAACAGTCAGACACGGAAAGTCTCATCACTATGATGGAGCAACAATTAGATTCAGAATTGGGATCCCTAGAAACATTAACGTTTAGCAAAAAAGTGGTAGTGACATCGAAGCCCGCAGAGCTCGACTTAGGTTCTAGATCCAGTGACGCTAGCGACTCTGGATTGAGAGAGACCTCTCCATTGTCAAATAGATCAGGCTCTGGTGTGTTCTCTGGCATTACCTCTAAACCCTTTACAGATCCCGCCAGTGGTTCTTGGAGTGGCCTGGATGAAGATATGAGTTCATCAGGAAGTTTCAGCAGGTAACAATCATTTTTATACTATCTTAAAAATCCCACGCGATGTGGTATTGTCCTATAAAATTAGAACTATATTCTATCAAAGATCTATTTAGAACAAACTAAACATTATTCAATATTTGAAATGCTTATATATATATATATGTTTATAAATATATAATTTAAGGATGTCAAAAGCAAGGTGCAGGTTACCAATATTACTTTATTGATATGAAAATGTGCAGTTTGTAAATAATTTGGAACTTTTCATCAATTTCTATGAAGCGCCTTCAATTAATTATGAAGTTACATTTAATTAATAAGAATAGGTTTTTGCAATATTACAATTATTATGTATGAATTACCTGCTACTGAAAAGTTTGAATCATCAATATATGTCATATAAACCTACTTAATACAGAGACCAAATTCTCATAAATCAATAAAATATATATTATGACATATGCTCTATTTTCATTGCTCTGGTTGTAATAACCAACTCTGGGTAAAAAAATACAATTTGACTTCAATATCTTTATTTTCGTATCTCATTATTTTATTCACACTGCAAAGGTATGATGATTGTTGAGAAACTTCAAACAACGGAAATCCCTGCTGCAATTTCCGAAATTACCAAGAGTTATTAGTAATACATATATCAGTTTCACATTAACATTCACAAATGTTTATTTTTCAACAAGATGTGTTACATTATTATCACTTGAAAAATATGGGTGTCAATAAATTATGTAAGTTTACATAAAGTATTAAAATATCGTGTGTTCCACAATGTGTAACATGTAACATAATGTAATTATCAAATGTTTAACATCATAAGTTCTTCAATCAGATATACTTTTCTTCTCCCACGTGGTAATCATTAATGGGGATGCAACATTACTTGTGTAAAAATAATAATGACAAATAGAAACTTGATACCAGAATTGCAACAATTAAGACTTATATCTGGTGTGCTGTTAATGTGTAAATGTATTCAAACTAATATTTTTACAGATGAATACTGAAACGAATTTATTTACTCTATCATTTGTGTATAAAGAGTTATTAAAAATATTTATACTATTAAGATGATTAAATAAGAGATATCCCATTCCCGAATTTTTAAATATGATGTTCCAATGTTAAACACATGATATAATTTTTGGCAACACAAATGCAATAATAATCTTTATCTTTTTCTGGCTGTAATAAACTGAAACTATTTTGTCATAATAATTTAACAATAATCTTTTGATTGAACTTATTTCAGTATAATTTTATCGGTTCAATATTATCAGATCCATATATCATGTAATTATTATCATTCTAACTAATTTCAATCAGTGAAAAAAATTAATTCAATATAGCCTTCCTCAGTTCTCATCTCATCACACTTTAGATCTCATTTAAGTATCTTTGTTAAATTCCCATCTCATCATGGCTCTTCCTAAATGGTATTGTTGCATCCACATTGCCAAGTACGAAATGTAACTTGCCTATGATGTTCTCAGGAATGAGCGGCACGAACTGAAGCAGGCCAGGCTCGGAAGGTAAAACTCCTCACTCGCCCTCTATATACTTTTTCGTCCTGTGATCTTTATGTGTAGATCGTCTGTGTGTATATGTTACCAACACATTAGCCAAAAATATTGTTATTGTTTCGTTTCATACATACACCATTTTTGTTACACCACTCTGTGCCGCTTTCAACAAACTAACACAAATACAGTTTCACATTGCGGCATTCCTTATTATATTTTCAAGATATTTGATGCCAGTTGGAGTAGATTTGCTAATCTTCAGAGTTTAGCAAAATATTTATCTATATATTGTTGTTATTTTTTTATAATATCTTAACATTTATAAAATACATTCAAATTAATTAGTTTTATACCTGTATGTACTTCTTTCCAGTTATGGTTTAGTTTAATATGAATAAATTCAGTAGTTTTTTTAATTAAGTTGGATATGATCTGTTTTTAAATTACTTAGCTTCCTTTTCTTCGTTGAATTCATCTAGAGAAAGATATACTGAGATGGTTAAAAAGCATTTCCAACTCGATGTGAGAAATATTGTAATGGCTTATATTCAATTTTGAAGTGCCACACTACCATGATCTTATCTATATGAAGACATGCTCAACACAATCCATATCAAATAATTATGACTGTCTTAGGTACGATGGTTATTTTAAGAAATATTAAAAATAATTAAAATATTAATCAAATTATAACTGTTGATGAAATGTTTCAGTAAGCAATCTAAAAAATTTCCAGTGGCCATCTTTATAATTTATGATATTTCAGAGCAAAGGAGGAAGATCTGATGCTGGGCAGCACTGACAGCTTGGAGCAGACCAGCTCTAATGCTACGAGAGCCACGTATAACTATGAAGTGGACACACCAATGACTGGCAGCTTAACAAGTGCTGGTGAGTTATTCACAAAATTTGAATAAAAATAATCAGTGTAAATCTTGTAAATTTTTTAACATTTCAATAATTCATCAATTTACGTCAACTTTGATAAACTATGTTTTTTGTGTCGAAAGAAATGTTTTCAAGTATTTTTCATATAATAAGTGTAATCAAATGAAAAAAATTTTACTGGCAAGTCTTTGAAAATATCTCTTTCGAGGTTTTCTAATAAATATTTTGTCGTTATGTTTTAAATATATTCAATAATTCAAAATTCATTCTCTTATTATAAATATCAAAAATGTTGTGGTCATATATGTGTGAAATATGTCTTGGGAACTTAAAAGACACAGACAAATAACAAAAATCTTAAAACTGCACAGATTATATACAATAAGAGTGAGTATAAAAGAGTTTCTAAAAAATACAATAAATTTACTCAAGAAATTTGTTACTGACAAATATATAAATAAATTTATCCAGGATCAAATACAATGGTCTCTTCACTGGAGACACTAGAACCATTGACAACAGTATGTGATAAAGGAGAAAGAACTCTTCGGCTGAGCACCGAAGACTGCTTTACGGCTGATCACTCTGGAAGCGAGCACATAGACGAATATGAAATACATGAACCAGATTCCGATCTCGAAAAACAGGTTATTTAATATCTTATTTATGCGGATATTCATAATTAACAGCAGATTGGAATTTCGGCTGATCAGTTTTTTGCCTGTTAATTCATGTATCTGTAATAATTCAAGTGTATTTACATATAGAAAATGATTGTTGCGAATGATTTTAACGTTGTGTATTTGTTTTTTGGGCTATGTATAAATTATACATATTGCACATTTCAATTTTTTTTTATAATTCTGGCTTTGAAAAAACAATTTATTCTAATTATTTCAAAGAATTTTGGTTGCCAACTAATCAATAATTTTGTCCCTTGATTCACAGGGCCATTCTAAGCCTCAGGCAAAAGAGCGAACAATCAGATTCGGTAGTGAAGGATCATCAGAAGATACTTCCATTGGTCAATCGGGTTCTGCTACCTTCTTCATTGGAGATACTCCAATCATTAGAGGTAAAAAACAATTTTTCTCAGTAGTATAATATTTCTATATACCAACAAATCTTTCAAATGCCAAATAGCAAAAACTCATGTTGCAAATAAGAGAATATTATGTGGCATATTCTTTTAATGATAGTTTTGAATTAAAATCAGCCCCATTTGATGGTATGAATTATCCAAACTAAAATATTTCATTGCATTAACCAATTTATTTTTCATTTCAAAAATATTATGATCTCTTAAATATTAAATGTATAATGAAGATTTCTCATTCAAAATTGTAATTGTGTAAATTTAATAAAGTAAACCCAGTTATAAAGTACTCCAATCCAGTATACACAGCATCATATTATCAATACTCTATACTTGCCGAGTTTTCTTATTCACTTCAACCTGGCCAGTAAAAATACATTTAGATACAAAAAAATCACCTTCAGACAACTCGTGCTTAGTATTTTATTCTTTGCATTTTTGCTAATTGTAGTTTCATGAAACCAAATATTAAAACATGTTTCTGACACTATATTATTATTTATTTACCTTAATTCAAGGTGA
>JAGVSQ010008899.1:0-14019 GCA_022683975.1 Rhyacophila evoluta | reverse complement strand
CTTTCGGAGTGGGTATCTTCACACTGTGTAGATCCATATGCTCCACGTTGGGAGCGAACACGGTATTAAAAAAAAATGATCATTAACTATTGGATGTTTAGATTTATTTAATGATAATCGGTTTTTGATTTGTTCTATTAGCAAATTCTACTACGTGATAATGTCATGTGAAATCATTTTAATTTTCAATAATTTATCTATTACGTACTGTCAGTCAATATTCTTATTAACATGCTCATTTTATTGGATTTAGAATACATTTGAATTATGTCAAAACCAAAACGTTTATTGATTTATTTTATTATTATTTATTAAACAAATAGATTTATATAAACTTCATCTTTAGGATAACACACCTGAACTCACAAAAACTTTTGGCGCATAATTTCAATCATTCATGTTACTGTACGTATTGGAAATGAATTCCAAATTGCATTTTTTTTATCCGTGTACGATATTGGAGCCCACGCCTTACAATTTACACTAGTAGATGTCTTCTGGTTCCTGGTTGTCTCTTCTTCCAACCGGTGGGATTCCAGTGACCTGGAAAACAGTCCGGTACTATCCATAGGATGTACTCAGCGGAACTAAAGGGTGCCGGATCCTTAGAGGATGAAAGGTAGCTGACGAGTGACAGAGAATCTTGGAAGCGTCACGTGGTGGCCATATGCTTCGCATAGGGAGAGGATATGACACAGGGAGAGAGAAATGCCTCATCCACTGAATTACTGTAAATCCGTTTCATTTTTAATATCGTCTTTTACTGTCGTTACACATATAACGTTACAAGTATTTTTGTTTTTTTTCCATCAAAAAAATCCAATATCATTTTTCGTCATGTTATTTTAGGCTCAAATGTAATTATTACATTATATTTATCATGTAATTGTTTTGTATTTACGTAAAAATATGGAAGATGTAAATTTATTTGTTTAATTAATTCGAAAAGCATGCATACATAATTTTTAAACTACGCATATTAATTTAATTTTATAGTTTTTTTACTTTTCAAATTAGTGATATTATAATTAGTTGGTTGTAACTGGTTATTTTCAATAGATGGCATTGAAATATTTTATTTATTCTCTCTGAATGCTAAAATTATTGTAGCTACCAAATTGAACATCTGAAATAAAGCCATAATTGGAATGTCTAATATTACTGAATTAAAATTAAATATTTATATGACACGCACACCGTATGTTATATCATTATACATTATTTTTATTTTAACATCTGAAAACGTTTTATGTTGATTGCATATATAAACATAAAAATCGCACATAAAATGACCACAAACAATATTCTAATATTAATTACATATGTATTTATGTTCGAATAAAAATATCACTTTATTTAGTATATTTTTATTTTATGGCAATAAATTAGCACTTAGTGGTATTTTATATTCCAGTGAATATTTGCTGTTAATTTCATTTTTAATTTATTTCGGAAAACGAAGGAAAAATAGTTGAAACAAAAAGTACAGTGTAATAAATAAAAACATACAATAATATAAATATCAATGACGCGTTACAAAATATTATGAGATAATGTGAAAGAGTGTTAAAAGTAATAAAAAAAAGCGAATCAATTTCAAAAACAATGCGGGATCGCACATAAACATAACATATTTGTACACAAAATATTGTATGCCCAATCAAATAAAATAATATGGATATTTTTGTAAAAACTATATATTATATAAACTACTATTTTAATCTTTGGGTTACTTTCATGTTTACAAATTTCATAGAAGATTTTTACAAGAATTTTTAGTAAATTGACATCGATTGAGAAAAGCATCTTCATATACATTAGTGATCATTAAGTCTCTCAATTATAATTTAGATATCGCTTTTGTTGTATTTTTTTTCAAATAACACAGTTTTACAACCTTATTGTTGTGACAACTTGACTAATGAAAATAGTAAGCCAATCATATTCTTGCATGGGTACCTAACCTAACCTAACGTTATTATCAGTTAGGCGCCGTGGGTAGGAGGCGTCCTTGTGCAAAAAGTTTCCCTGAAATAATTGTATATACAAAAATGAAATAAAGTTTTTGTAAAAGTATGCACAAAAACAAATTACCGAATGAGAATTATATTGAATTACAGCTTGCGTATGTATGATTTACTTTCTAGTCCATATGTAAGTATGTTATACAAGTATACAGTTATTTTATATTTGTTTTAATTATTCAGATATTATTGGATGCATAAAATGCTGGTCAATTTCTTTCGTTTCCTAATAAAAAGACGTCCACTATATTCAAACGCCCTTGTGCGGTGCACACTCGGCGCACTTTCATACTCAGCACTGGTTATCGTACAGTGCCGATAAGAAATAACACACTATTTCAAATCATGCAACATAGCTTGAATGGTCACCCATATTTATAGTATTCGTGTGAAATACTATTTTATTTAGATCGATACTGCATTTATAAATATGTCGATTGGAATAGAACCAGTTTTCTATGATATGTATTATGAATATATGGAGATATATGAGATTAATAATTTAAAATTATTTAAATAGATTTATAATTGACTAAGTTATAAAAATAAATGTTTGTTATTGCTTACAGCACACCGATTGTCAAATTAGTTCAATTTATTTATAATCACTGTACAGAGGTGTGTTTATTATGTTATATATAATCTTATTCAAATGTCTTTATTATTCTTAGCATTATTCTTATACAGAAAAATACACGATTTATCTAGTTGCCTGTATAATATTCTGATAAATGGCGTGCGTGGCAGGGGGTTGGATAATACAAATTCTCCTATCATATTCTCGCATTATAAATTCTCGTTGATCAATCATTTTGATTGAACTAATAGTTTAATTAATACACTATTATACTTATTTATCAACAATTTACATGATGTGTTTTAATTAACTACGTATATATTTATTGGTTATGAAAATCATGGTACCGTTTGGTTTCCTTCAGCAGTTTTAATACTCCCTCGAACTTGCTTTCGACCGCAAGTGTTCTTAAAACAATAGTGGTGTTATATCTTCAAAATCCCATGCTGATGGGCTGTCTCAAGTATTGCTTTATCTGTTCTGTCAGCCATTAACGCTCATTATTCTAAAATCTATAGTGTGAATTATCCAAATAACGCTGATTTTACATTTTAAAAAATATGAATAATATTTACAAATAAGCGCAATTTACAAACCTCTTGATATATTGTATTACATTATTTTCGAGGATATGTTGGCTTATTATTTTAGAATTTAAATTTTGAAAATCGAAATTCAATTTGCGAAACCAGGTTTTTTTATTTAAATATGGATTCAACTTCTTGTGTAATTTTCAAATTATTTTACCCTACTCGACAAAATTTCTATGTATGCCAGTTATAATGACAATTGGTTGTGATTCCAGCTTAACGGTTACGTAATAAAATTTATAGTGATTTTAGCTAAATGCCTATAAAACTTTATTGCATAAATTTAAAAAAATGTTATTCATCCCATCATTTATTACTACTTCAATGAATTGTATTTATTACAGACAATCAGACATATTACATTGAACTAATAATTGCTATGAAATGGGTTACTTATTACTGATTACTATATATATAATATTATGGCATTTAATACCACCTTAATTTAACGCATTATATAAATTATTATATAATTAGATTGTTTACTTTTAATAATTGTGTGTATGCATAGTCTGATTATTCGTATACATGTGTTAAATTTAAAAGCTTGTATTTATCTTCTATGAAAGTTATGCTAAAATAAATTTATATTGGTTGAAGCGTGCCTAGGAAAATATGCCTATAAATAAATGCTAAATGATAATAGGGCGGTGAACCTAAAAGAAATAAAAATATTTATTTTTACATTTATAAATCAATTTATGGTCAATATGTGTTGAAGATTTATTTGTTTTACAAAAAAAAAATACACCATATAGAGACTAAGAGGCAATTTAATTTATTGATATTTTTTTACTAGATATATCTTTGATTTCGTCTAATAAAGCTAATGATTTATATTAAATAGCAAAGTAATATATACTATTATACTTTGTATAATTATGTAATATATATATTATAATTTATACTTTCTGATTCTAATTAAGTCAAATCAAAGTCATGAGCTACAATGAATGATTTAAAATTAATATATTCATAAATTCATGTCAACAAAGATCTCTGAAAAAGTCAAATTTTCTTTCTATTCTTGAAGCTCATTTCAAAAATAAAATTCGTTTTTATTAAACGATTTATTGCTATCGTTGTCTTCGTATTATGACAAAAGCTTTTAACAGTATTATTTCCATCATTTGAAAAACAAAAAAATAGAATGTTAATTTCATTCACAGGATTCTTTGATTGATTCAATGATTTTATACGTACTTTTGTATGGTTTTTCTAGTATAGAATTTTGTTGTGGTAGATATGGTATCGAATTCAATGTAATGTAATGTTTCTAGATATCCTAACATTGTTATAAACGTTTACTGGTCGTACGGAATATTTTAAAAACTTTAAGAAGTTTTTTAAATTTCAATTAAAAAATATAGTTGATTGTGATTAAGGAATGCATAACAACGTTAGAATAAGTCACAAAAAAATAAGTAGCACAGTGATGTATACGCCTTTAGGAAAGAAGCGATTTTTGTATTATATATTCTTTATTTGAAAAATCTTTTAACCATTTAGCGTTGGTATAAAACAAAATTTCCGCGAAACATTATGTTTCTTTTAAGGTTTTATGTACGGGGGTTTCTGAAATATGATATTCTCAGCATCTTTTGTGATTCTTAGAATCAATAAATTAAACCAGAAGATATTTTTTTAGCTCAAATATTTACATATCGAATAAGGCTCATTGCATGCAAATATTTTCCTTGTATTTCCACGCCTCTATGTTTTTTCGAATCATCAATTTATTCGAAATTGATTAATGTTTTTAGAATTCAATGTAAATTAGTTTTTTGTGTAGCTATAAAAAATTTGGAGTAAAAAATAATAAATTCATCGTAAATCTAGCGCCAGATAAATGAAAGAAAAAATGAATTACGCATAAATAAATATTTTTATTATTTGATCTCGATGCTAATATTATAATAATGTAATAATATATTAAGCCTGCGCATGTCAAATAAGTAGCAAGTTTTGTATGTGTATCAAAATTAACATAACGCATGTCTTGTGTATTTGGGTGAATATCCAATCATTTCAGTATGTAATGAATGATCAGAGAATTATCACACCATGAATATTTATACGCTCTACAACGAAGAAAGAATGTAGTACTTGATAAAAATAAATACAAAATTAACTGAGTTTTAATATTTATAAACTTCCATATTGCTTTTTTATCATGTCTGCTCCAAAAGTAAAACATATAGATCTCAATAGCGTAAAGATGACCGCTCCAGAAATAAAATAAATAGATCTCTCCGTTGTAAAGTCTATTCTTGAGAGACTCTTTCATTATCTTAAACGAAAAAGCATAATGTATAAAGAGTATGGCAAATGATCGAGATAGCAAAAGTTATTTTTATAAAAAAGTATGTAATCATATTGTTATATAATACATTCAATACTTCAGTGAAAACGAAAATTTATTGAACTGTAAAACTACAGTAAAGACATTGCACCCAGTAAACTTAATACGTAATTAAAAACTGAACCAGTTTGTAGCCATATGCGGTGGCTGTCGTGTCGAAAAGATTTTATTGCCATTAACTTTGAAAAATTCAATAGATTGCCATACGAGATAAATATATAGTATCAAAATGAAACCAGTTTTTTTATGTAACAACCGTTGTCTTGTATACTAAAACTAGACCGTTATTAAAGATAAGACTGTAATTATTTTATGATTGCATTTTAAAGACATATGTTTCGGATCGGCATTGTTGATGTATGTTTTGTAATATTTGTTAGCATCATCAACCGCGTTCAACCCACTGCCGGATGAACAGCTTTCGCATCTCCGCCAACTATTCATTGTTAAATGCCAATGGTGAATACTTTTTTTTGTTTTTAAGACGAAAACATTAAATTAGTTCACAACTGTGTAATCTCATGCTAAAACTGTGGATGTTCTTTGTTTTGTCGATATATCACTTGATGTTATCGTGTTTGTTTGGAGATTAGCCACCCACTAAGGGACATTGTCATTTCAATATTTTTTTATGTTCTTCATTTGACGTACAGTTTTTCGTACTTTCATTTTCTTGCCTTTTAGCATTATATTCAACATACATTTATTTCTCTTGCAAAGATCTTCTCAGTAAAAAAGTCATATATTTACATATATAAAAGCATTATTATTTATTTTATCTAATGGCAATAAATCAACAATTATTTTTTTATAACGTCCATTACAAAAGTAGTATGTAAATGACCGTCTGTCTGACTCAGGAAATTTCCAACTAATTAAGTTTCCATTAATTTATTTTTCATATTTTCTTTACCGTATTCGCTCCGAAAGTAAAGCATATTATGGATCTAAACATCATGCAGATGACCAATCTTGAAGTTTAGTACACGAATCTCCGCATTGTCAAGATTTATGTGGACAGATTATTTTTTGCGTGAATTTGTTGTCAGAGAATTGCTCAAGCCAATGAGCATTCAGTCCTGCATTTTCGAATTAAAAAATGTGTGTTTATAAAAAAATCCTCAAAATGTGGAATTCGAACGCACAATTTTCGGCTCAGAAACAAACGCTTGCCTCTCATATAAAAATGTAATATGACGTAGGTGTCATATCATACAGGTGATTATTAAAGAAAAGGAATGAGAAATCTTGGAAGTAAACTCTTTATGTCTCATAAAAATAATTGGCTGATGGTAATTTTGTGATTAAAAATACCCATGGAATAAGCATTGAGAAGTTAGAAGAAAAAGAAGTTCATTGTATAAATGCTGTGTGGGCGATTTGGTGCATATTGAGATGTAAATGATGATTTAGTGTCTGGTCTATGTTAAATTATCTCTGGTGCGATTATGACATCAAAAGTGTTATAATTGCTTAGAAAGTATCCCAGTGAAATCCAAAAACCGTGATGACATAATGTTGCCATATGTAAACAGCATGTGTGAAATATTCACGTAATTAAACCATACTACGTATAAATTAATAACCAGTGTCACATAATTTATTCCACTCAAGATGATTTAACTATATTAATCAAGTTCATAAGGTCACGCACTAAAGAATTCGTAATTGGTCGTGTTTTTGTGCATTTGTGGCCGATTGGTAAGTGTATTCCCTCTAGTGCCAAATACCACGGGTTCATATCGATCAGTTGCATGAAAATATATAAAAAAAAACACAAATAAATCTTAAAAGCGAATGATCATGATTAGGTAGTACCATGAAGACAATAAATACAATTTTTTAATAATATCTTTGCTGTCAAAAACAGTAATTTTCAGACTGCAATTAAAAAATGAAACCAATTATGATTTTATTTAATTAATAAAATAATTCTCAAATATTTTTAAGAGTGGTCGTATGCAAACATAAATTATGTAAATCTTTTCACATAAGCTTCAGTAACATTATTGGAATCCACAAAAAAGTTATTAAAATTATAATATATTGAGCCACCATTCTTTCAGTATGATATATAACAGTTTTTTATATTATTTATATTGTAATATTTCAATAACGCGTACGTATTTTATGGTTTTAAAATAATTTTTGTTGCTCAATTTTTTTATACAAGTTTAATACGTAGTAATCATTTTTAACACTCACAATTCTATTTGAATCTCCCGATATCAGAGGTTGCGAAGTCAGAACACTTATTTACATTAAATTGAAAAAATGCCAAACATAATGGTCAATTAATTTGACTTTCGACTTATAACCAATTTTCGTTTATAATTATTAATAAAATGTCACACACGGAGCTTAAAAATAGTTGATATATATATTTAAAAAAGCTTTATTTATTGCACGCGTCGTAATTCAGAATTGGTCCTAGCTTCAGGAACAACTTTCACCATTTGTCCACCATTTTGAGTATAGATCATCTTCAATTCAACACGCTATTAGCAGTCATCGATAAATCTCGGCTTGGACCGAGAAAATTATTTGTCTTATGGTCATTTCACTCTTCCAGTTTACATAAATTGAAAATATATAGCGTAATACCGAATATAATAAATAAGTCATAAAGGGTTGTTATAATATGGTATGAATAAAATATTAAATTAACTGGCACTCTTAATAATTGTCTTCAACCGGTTTATTTATTTATAATTTTATTATACCGCACATCGTTATATCCTGACTATTGGATATATTTTGCCATCGGAGTTCCATTCACAATATGCTTCATTAGAATTCCGTTAATGTATTTATTTGATTTAATAAAGACGAATACGGCGCAGGTCGATTTTTTTATATATATTGATTTAATCACAGACTTGTAAATTTCATTTTATTGCATATTGATTAATGATCAATAAAACTGAAGCCACTTTAAGGACTCACATCATGACATTCATATTGTAAATAATATTTAAAAAATCCTAAATGCGAGTGGAATAATACTATAATTTATATAAATTTTTTTATCTCATTGTTTTGGTGATAATGTGATCAAAAATTACGGCTAGTGTATCTCAATTTTTATCAAAGCTGACACTGATATAGTCGAAATTATTAGAAAGTTAGATTTGCATTTTGAGTTTGTAGGAATGTATCTAATAGTGATAAAGAGGCAGGCTTGAAAGCTTGTGAGAAAAGCTGCGAAGAAAGAAACGTATTAAAGTGTATATTTAATGTAATTGTATAAAATATTATTTTATTGACCACTTATATCAATGGGTTGAGGTTAAGACTCCATTTAGAGTGTCGCAAAGTTTTAACATCTCCATAAGAAGTATATGCCTATCACAAAGCGCTTTTAAGGTTCTATGTCACCTCCCAGTCGCTTTTCATCCTTCTATATTATGTCAATATTCTTAATTTCGTCGAGTACATTCTGCGGATAGTATCAGACGGTTTTACAGGATGCCGTAATACCATCGATTGAAAAAAGAAACAAGAAGTTTCATATATTTAAAATAATCTTCTATATAGATTTGGTTCACTGTCATACATATAAACAAATAATACAATAAAACGATCTGGCACTAAATTTGTAAATAAGAATAAATATTTGTTGTTATTTCAAAAAGAAACTTCTAAACGGTTGTAATAATTGACATTAGATTGGAAAGATTACCGAATTTGCAAAAGAAGCGGAACAAAAAAACATTAGGGTTATTCATTAGAAAATAATATAAGCTTTCTACAGGATTACTAAGTTACTGGAAACGTATGGCTTAATAATTAATTATCACTATAACGTTCCGATAATGTGAGTGTTAAAAGATTATTTAAAATTTAGTCATGGTGCCTGTGGATCGAAATGTTTTTGGAATACAAACAATATTTTGATGGAAGGCCGCACGACTGCGTAGTACTACGATTATAATTGTGCTATTTTCATAAATTGTTGGTAGAATTATTAATTATTAAAATGATTTTTTTTCATTTTTAAAACCGAACTGTTGACAGGATAAGCTTTTGCAATGATTTATCTAGTCGCCCAGCCAGTGACTGTTTTAAATGCGAAACATAACGCGAAGTGGTTAACGCTAATAGCCGAGCACCAGATTTGCAGTGAATATCTATAAATCATTCATTAATCTTGAATGCTACTTATGACTCAGAGTACATCAATTCTTCGTCGTAAAAATTAGTTCTTTTTTATATTTGATAAATATTCTATTACAGCAGCTACAATAATTTATAATACCAACTGTATTTTAACGTTCATATTCTGAGTGGATAAACCAGCGGTCACCAAACTAGCGCTCACGGGCCGGATCTGGTCCTCTAACGAGATTCATCCGGCCGTCGACTTTTATTTATAAATATTTTAATATGTAATATAAGAAATATAAATTTTATAAAGTGCACGACAACGATGCTTCTGTTGTTATATTGTGATTTGGTAGTGCTTGCTTCAAGACTTGCAGTTAGTGGATGCGTAACGAAAGGAGTTTCTATTTGAACATTGCTTAAGCCAAGTATATGTTTGCTTACTCGTAGATTTTATTATATATTCCTAACAGAACCTAATAGGATTTCAATAAGACTGTTATTCGCCCAGTCACTATATTTAAGAAAATTTTGGCGACCCCTGGAATAAATGTATGTGCTTGTTACATGTAATTAGTTGGGGTTCAAAAATCGACATGATTGAGCTATTCGTTGACAATAATTACAAATTATGGAAAAAAATCATAAAAATAAATATATCTTAAGCATTGTGGAATTCTATAATGCTCCACATACATCAAAGCGAAAATGGCATGGTAAAAATTATACAATCATAAATAGAATTATGTATTCATTTTATGAACGTTAAAAGATCTTTGATTTTTAAGTTAATTTTGTAAATATGCAGAGTTAAAATATACACGTGCAAGAATAAATAATCGCAACGCGGTTTTCTATATAATTTTGATTGTAAACTGTAGAAACATTCCATCTGAGATCTAATCAATAATTGCAATTCAGAAACGTCATAAAGTACTAATATTTCTGCACGGTATTCATACGAAATTTATTGTGTTAATGCATTTTACTATGAAATGAATTTATTAGATATGTTATGGCTTGAAGTAGGATTGTTTGTAGTTTGTATAAACTAATGCGTTGCAGGAATTTATTTTCTCGATTTTTCGTTTTGCGTCTTTATCCGTTGAATTACTCAATCTTCAGATATACAAATCTAATGTTGAATTAATGTTCATATATTTATAAATAAACTATTAACATATCCTAAGAGATGCGGATTAAAAAACCTAAGCTGAGTTACCTGAACTGTGTGGACAGAGAGATGAGAAGCCAATGAGAAGTAAGGCTTTAGTATCATAGATTATGATTTCTAATTTAAATTATTGCCTCCCCGATAGCGTAGTTGGCAACATGCGTGCCTACCAATTTGGGGAATGCGGGTTCAATTCTCCATCTGTCAGGTTTTAAAAATCTAAAAATACAAGTTTGGATGCCCATTGGGTTGAGAAATCGTCTGAAATACAATTCTCGTGAAAAATAATCTGTCAAGACGTCTTCACATTTCGGAGATCCATTTACTCCACTTTCGGAGCCGATACTACCTTCACGCTGTGTGTGCTCCAAGTTAGGATCGAATATGGTATAAAATGAAGTTTTAATAATAATATAGAAGCATCTTTTCGAAACAATAATGGATCTGTCACGTTTTTATTCGTTGCCTTTTTATATTATCATATAATTTTGGTAAGTGAATGCCTAAAATAATTGCAAATCGTGGCATGTTCTTTAATTTTCTTGAATACTGTCATGGAATGTATTTCTCCAGTTTTGTAATCTTTACTTATCCAGGCATTCATTGAGCCAGTTGTCGCACCTTTGAAGCCCCTTTTTTTACTTTTCTATACAGTATATACACAATAACATAATTATTCACTTAGCGGATATAAGGACTAAGCGTCCATACATTATTTCACTGTATATATTATACTTATTTAGAAACATGCGTATTTAAAGAACTGTTGAATATTTAAGCAAAGGCATTATAATTTTGAAATAACTATTTTGCGACTAAGCGTCCAAGTGGCTTGTATTTATAAACAAAGAATCTTCGTCACAGTGAACAAAAAGAATCTCATGCATTATGCATAGGTCAGTTCAAAAATTAGTAGGCAACACTTGATTTGAACATTATTTTCTTGTTTTCTTTCGAATTGATGAGCCGAGGACACACCTATTTCATAGGCAGGCAAGTAAGTAAGCAGAAGATACGAGCAGAATTGCGCTACGTGCTTACGCTTTAAGAATTTTGAAAAGATTTTCAATTTATTCACAAGTTTAAAATATTCAGACTATGTTAACGCCACTTGGAAAAAACAGACAGGTCAAGAAGAACATTGCCGCAATGTTTACGATCAGAGATTTCGATATACAAGATTTATTCTCTCTATGAAATACACTGGAAACTTAAACAAGTCTGTTCAAACGTGAAACAAAACATGTCTGCTTATCATTCATTAATTCATTTATTAAACGGAGATTATTTTTAAAATACCTCGAACAAGACGTCTCTAATTCACTATATAATATATATTTTCTTATTTTACCGCTTTGTTCTTCCTCATGTTTTTCTTAGTAATCTTTTTAAACCATCAATTTCATTTTTTTTAATGCGATGTTTTTATGAAAGAAAGTGTTGTGTATTAATTATACATAGAGCTGTTAACGTTTTAGATGTGTTTTAAATTAATAACAACAAATGAAATACATTGTATCAAATTGAACCAGAATTTATATTAAGTAAATGTTCATGCATGATACGAATAAAGGAAACGTAACAACATTCTCACGCATACAGCCTTAAGGCACGGATAGTCGAATGTTGGGTATTATTATTAAACTAATTTATTTCATTACGAAGTTTACAAATCTCAAACAGATTTCAGCTTACGGTTCATTATTATGATAATTAGTATCTTCACTAAAAATTGATTTTTATACAATTATTTTTATCGCATTATTCTAATATTCACAAAGATCTGTTTATTATAGTATATAAAAGCTTTTTAGCAATAAATAAAAATATCTCACCAGTTTTATTGATTGTGATAATAAACGTACTTGGAAATTAATGTTCTTTCTAAAGCTGGCGCTACGATAGAAGCGACGGTGGCAGAGCGTTGGCAACAGCTATGCAAAATAACTATAAATAGTTGATTAAGCAAGTTCAGCAGCATGATAACACGTTGCCATCATAACAACTTGCTCACTCACCTATTAATAGCTATTTTGCATCTTTGTTGCCGACGCTCTGCTGTTGTCGCTCAGCTTACGTAGCTCCGCCCTTATACGGAAGAATTTCTACGTGAAAAACCAAAAAGCTGAGGAACGCCTTGCAAATGTATTTTCTTTTCTAAAGTTATATTTTATACCATTTTGGGCACTTTCGACTAAAACTTTCAAGCACTAATATTTTTTGTAAAATATGGTATTCTACACATATATAAAAACAGTGTTATTTATAAATTCCTGTTATTATATATATATTAAATACATCGGTTAAAAAAAGTAGTATGCTTGCAAGTCTGCGCCAAGCTGCCGCTGAGAAATCGTTTAGTTATTTTGGTATTAAAAATAATTGGTACATTAGTTGAATCTAGGTATTTAGTTTAATTGAGAATAAGCAGATACTATAGTATAACATTTTAAGTTTAGTATAACTTAAGATTGTAATTAATATATTTATTGAGGTTTGTTGTATAGATATTGCGTTTTAGAAAAGATTTATTATTCTAATTTGATTGTTCTGTCTTAGTTGACAGCAAAAATTCCTTCAATAATTTATGAATATTTATTATATTTTCATTACAAAAATAATTTAGTACCCATTAACACGTAAGTACGACATAAATAATTTATAGACTTGTTATTTAAAGAAGCTTTAGATGTTTAGAAATAAAAATACTTTTATGCTTAAAATCAATTAACATAAAAATAAAAATTATAATTTCGGTGTGTACGCCCAAATATTTTAAGGACTTTAAGGAATTTAATTTATATTATAGTAAATCCTTTTATTTATAATAAAAAAACTCAAGTTGTATGATACTTCAATTTGAACACGTGAGACACACATTTAATTATAATACTCATGTAAAACAAATTAATTTTAAGCTAGTATTGTACCACCTAATAGATATTAAGGGATCTAAAGTTTGATAAATAGATAACTTGACGAAATTGAAATAAATATTTGAAGGTGGATCATAATAATTAAAATCAATGGTTTGATGGATGGTATATTAAAACAAATGGGTAATTTTGTTGCCTAGTGATAATAATTATATTCTTGTAACGAGGGTAAATATAATATTATGGATGATGTTGTGCTAATCTAATATATAAAAGTCAAAATATGTATGTTCGTTCGTTCGTTTGTCCACA
>JAGVSQ010008898.1:0-14021 GCA_022683975.1 Rhyacophila evoluta | reverse complement strand
TATGTGGGCGGTGAGCGAACATATAACATACTACCAATAAATCCTATTGTAACTTGCTATTATAACACATATAATGTAGCCTGAAAATGCCGAAAGGAGAAACCCGAGTCACTAATAGTGATCTCACATATGGAAGTTTACCAGTTTTAAAGAATTTAGAATTTATTGATAATTATTTAGTTTAGGAAAATTATGCGCGATACTTAAAATAAAATACAATAGATATTAATTACATCCTTACTATTATGCTGTATTAAGCATATAAATCTACACATATGTCCGCTCCAAAAGTGGAGTATATGGATCTTTGCAATGTTTATATATGGCTTAACAGATTTTTTTCACTCATTGGCTCAACCCAATCGGTATCCAGTCACATATTTTCAATTCTTTAAAATCCAGCAGATGTAGGAATTTTACCTGCACAGTATCTTTTGTGATGTTTTTATTATTTTATTAGTTTTTATTAATTTAGGCATTACGACACTATATAATATATATGTACAGCCCTTATTCAAGCTACATGCATCTAATCTATATATGGTATGTATTCTTTAATAAATAAAAATCAAAGTTGAAAAATCTTCATTTCCCTCTCACACTCAATTGATTTTCATTGAAATTAGACGAAAACGGAAATACTTGTATTCAGGATGAATAAATTTTATATTTAATGTAATTGATAAAAATCGTTACCTCTCTTTCTGCCTCAACACATTCCAACATCGATCACAATGAGACAGAGGAAGTTTTTCTTGCATCGCAAATAAACGAATTCCTGATGAAATTATTTCCCTCCACGCGAAAACAAAAACAAAGTGGCTTCCCTTTTAAATAAGGGCATTCCCCGGAGACTGATTATTTTTCAATCACGCCAAGAAACGGCTTCATTGAACTGTTTACTGTAGCCGGTAAAAAAATTGGAAGAAATTCCCAAAGAGGAAAATTTCTACAATGATTAGCTAAGGTAGGCGATTTAAAACAATATGTAAATTATTATTTTTTTAGTTTGATTAATTTACAAAATATATTTTAACTAAGGTGAATAGTATTTTTTTATATTGAAAATGAGTATTGTCACAACGCATACGCATTTTACTAATGTACGAAATTTTCAGTGGTACTCATACTAAATACATATTTTCATGGATGAAGCAAGACAGGTTATAAATATATAAGTTAAAAATATGTATTATCATCGATTTTGACAGTATTTTTATGAAACTTTTTTTTTTCATCGTTCTTATTGATCATAATATATTGAATATGATTCAATTTGATATTATTAACATTTAGCATAAATTTTTAGGTCCGACTAATAAATATTTTTAATTTATTTATTTTCAACGATAGAAATAAAATTAAATATATTATGATATTTACCAAAAACTCACAAACCATTTTATTGATGGCAAATATTACTTCCTATAATAACTAAGAAGATTCCTCAAAGAGCTCCGAGTTTTTCATAAATATAATCAAACTGTATTCATTTTTAGTATTAAATGAACGCAAAAACTCATCTATATTTGATTTAAAGCCAAGAAAATTTATTTTTAATCACCCACTAGCTAACCTTGTACGATTTATGAATATTACAAGTAATTTAGGTCACTTGTAATCCATTAAAAATATTTGTAATCGACTTACATAAAAACGTTTTATGCCAATTTTAAATAAGGCTATATAAATATTGGATGAGGCTACTAGCTATTTCCAAAGTTATTCGCTGCCACTCAATACCTATAAATAATCTACTAAACTTGCTAATTAACATAGCGCTATTACATTGAACTAGAATGTAAGCGTATAAAACTTTTATAAATAAAGACGTGATTTTCTATAACTTCCTCCACCAATATGACTGCAGAAATAATAAACAGGCACGTAAACCAAGGATTTGAGATCATTGAATTCTAAGCCATAAAAGTACTTTGTCTCAAAATACAAAGTAATCTATAATTAAAAATAAGAAACTTATGACATAACCCACTGGAACTACTTTGTAACAGTTTTGATGAATATTAAACCGATGATTAACTACTGGCCTGAATCTGCAATTGATGCTGTCAAGATGGATGTATAAATTATTAGCTATAAAACGGATATAAATAAGTTATATTATATTAAACATGTATCGATATCTTTAAAAGTAAATTTAGTTAATATGTACTGTAAGAATGTCGTATTTAACATTTGAATTAACATCGTCAATTTTAGATTCACTTATATAACAAGTCCATTTTTTATTAAATCATATTTAAACAGCACACACTACGTCTTCTATGTGTATATATGGGTATTGTTCAAAAACACCAAAAAGTGACATATATATATATATATGTATGTAGAAGTTTTCAATAAAGTATCTAAAATCGATATTCATTAACCACTATTGACAATAAATTTAATTATTGTAATGATGTGTACTCGGTAAAAATGATCAGACCGAATTGTAAATTAAAACAAATCGATTTCTTCAATTTAAAAAATGCTGGTACGTTAACGGACATCAACATTTTCGATTGCCTGAGTAAATGTTGAAAGATTGAACACTCAAAACTATTTAAATTTATAATCTTTCATATAGACCTATAATTGCGAACACGATTGTGAATAACTGCTATAAATATCAAATAAATTTTGATATTTAATTCAAAGACATTTTTTATCATACACCCATTAATTGCTATCACATATAGTGATACAATTTTTATGTGTGTAACTAAAACAAACAATCTTAAATATTTCTTATTAATCTAATAATTATTATATATAATTTTACTAAATAAATGCTTTATTAAAGGATCTTAACTGATTGATTGGACATTCAATAAAAAGAAAAATAGGGGATATATAAGCTTAAATTCAAAATATTATTGTTAGTATTTTAGAAACATAATTATATAACAGAATTATATGATATCAATGCGTTGGGATCTCAATTAAAAAGTTGCAATTATTTTACAAATCACCATTGATATCAAAGACTGGCTTACGGAAAATTACGCATCATATTTGACGATGACTAATTAGCTTTTCAGTGTACATATAGCCTATCTGAGAAGTTATCGTGCGAGCTTTTAATGCAATATTATAATACTGTACGTACAAAGGTAACGTATCCTTAATTGAGAAGGTTGATTCATGATTATCGACGCGTGACTGCGTTACTGACAGTTCTTCGCCGAATATTTTAATCCGATATAATGTACCAATGTTCTCCTTCTTTCACAACACGTCACGTCATAACACTTATTACGTGATCTTATACGGTGGCGTAACGAAGTGAAGCGTTATTCATAGTTCTAGGTGTGCCCCAGCAGAATATTCCTAAAACCGTAGTTGAGGTCCAGCTTGCATCATTTCTATACTGAGTAATATTGATATAACGCCTTATTGAAATGTGACATTCTCGCTAGCCGTATGATACCGTTTCGTCTACAGCCAATTGATTCGACAAATAATAGAAACGAATTAATAAACTGTTTCTTTTCAACTAATAAATGCGGACTCTTTTGGATGTGATTAGCATCCTGCAATTCGTCACAGAAGCAAGTACGTAATTCTTTAAAATCGAAGTAGCGGAGCAATGCAATGAATACCAATACGCCGAATTATAATTATAGGTTGGTTTGTTTTGAAAATATCTATTTCAATAAACGTTCCATATTTTCTTATAAATATACCGTATATTGGTATAATAAATAAATCTAAAAAAAACATTATTGATTCCCGTATTAAAATAATTATAAATGATAGTGTTTATATTATAGTAATAAAAAAATATTTTACGTTCGACTGCTTAGTATTTTGAAAACAATTTGGATCAAATATAACCATAAAATTACAAGGAAAGTAAGGGTTCCTAACTTATCAGATTATTTTAAAAAACACTACTTTCTAAAAGTATAGTCTCAAATATTAATTTGATAATGTAGACTTTTGAAGACCTATGTATTTTAATTTATTTTGTAATTGGTTTATTTGTCATAAAATAGTTTATATATATATAAATAAGGCACTAAATATGTAACGTAATCAATATGTATTTTTATTAAAAAAAGGTTGATAGACAATAATTTTCCACACATGATAAAAATAAAGTATCGATTATTTTTTAAACACTGATTAGTTGAGAAAGTATTAATACTAAGTGCGTCGACTTGTTTGATTCAAAATGTCTTATGAGATAAGTGAGTACTTCTCGCCCCCTGAAAATTCTATCCCATCCTTAAGGCATCACTATGTTCATCATCCCCTCGCTAAAACTTGAAAACAATAATTAAGTGATTTTGGTTCGGTTCCAATAATGGAGGTAATCTCGGTTGTAAGACACAAGAAATACAGGAGATGAGAAAATTGTGATAATGTAGAAGTATGGCAAAGATCTTCGCAGAACACTTAATGAGAAAATGATTTAATGGATTATTTAACTTCTAGATAATTTGTTTTATATTGTATTAAAATACCTTTTATCAACTTACATCACAGATAATTAAGATAATACTAATGAATACATTAATAGAGTTCGTACATAATACTTCAAATATTACCTATGAATGTTTAAATAAGTTATATAATATGTACAATAACTACGACATTATGAGATATCTTTGTGACGATATTAAAAAAAAACTCTAAAAATCTAATATAATAACTCTGATCGAAGTGTATATTTTTAGAGACTTGCAATCCAAATCCATGTGAAAAATAAAATATTATAAGATTTTTCACTGTCTCGCTGGCCTAGTGAGCACATTTTGGTCTAAGATTTGAATAAGGATTATTTGAAAGTTTAAAGATGAAGGGCTGTTTACCCGATGTGTTGTTAGATGATGAAAGATAATATTTTAAGAAAAGACTTTGACTTGTGGGAATTCATACAGTCCACTTTCAAAATGGACATGGCTTTCATGGTAACACAAGATAAAGATGAGAAAAGTAGAATGAATGAAAGCAGATGCCTCTATGTCACTAAAATTTATTTAGAAAAAAGGCTTTTATTATTTTACAATTAGAAATGATCAAATTCTGTTGCTTAAACAGATATGACATTTTAATTCGATATGTGTTAAAAAATTATTGATACTTTTAACACAATTTAAGGTAAATATTTTTATATATTCACAAATTGGATATACAATACCAATAATCTCACATAAATGGAGAGATTATCTGTGTTATACTAGTCCACACAATGATGACTTAGATTGATATAAACGTCGCATGTTTTTCGGTCGCCCAAAAGAAAATAATAACAATGCCTTAAGACAGGAAGGCTTTCGGCTGCCGCAATTGAAACGGGAGCTTTTCCACCGCCAGCCTCTTGGAAGTAATTTCCCATAAAGAGTTAGACACGCACTCGGCTTCATAGAAAGCTTCCTGCCTTTTCATATTAGGCTTCCACTACCTCCACCTAACGATTCCACCTTTTGTCTCGTTAACCCCAAATGTTACACACTGTGCGCGGTCTCAAGTGGCGTACGTAAAAATTAATTATCCATAGATTAGTGATACTACTTTTGTGATAAAAATTCATCTTTTTTTTTAAAATAATTTTGTTGTAATCTTAATAGCCGAGACAGTTTGTACTCGAGCTTCCAATACTTCTAAACTTCGAATAAGAACTTAAATTTGAAAGTTTTTTCTTATATTAGACCTTTTTATTCGTATTAACCTCAATATTTCTTATAATTTATACATATTTTCTATATTTTAAATATATTATGTAGTATTGTAAGCATATGCGATTATAATGAATATTTGAGAGGGGGGTTGTTCTAAATTGAACTTAATAATCAATAATAATCAAACGAATATTTTGAACAAGTATTTTTTTGTTTGAATGAACCATATCGAATTTTTTTTAAATGTTTAATTATTTTTGTTTTCAATATTTTGGAAAACGATTTTGTCTACTTGCATACCATATGATTATTCTATAAAAATATTCACCTTTGAATTTTGGCATAGTGGAATAAGCTCACTTTGGAACTACACCCCTCACTTGTATTGCATAAAATGGCTTGTGACATTTTGATAGCTTCCCATCACAATTTTCGAGACTTCAAATATTTACTGATCACAAGTATGTAGTTCCTCCAATCGAGTAGTTAATCAGCCATGTATAATACTTCAGACTAATATATTGTCATCAAAATACAAAAAATGATAACACTAATGAAACTAGAACACTTATAAAGAGACAGTAAGTAAATATTTATGGTTAGAACATATTCTGTTCAATGGATCTTATGCTTTTAACGAGGTGGATGATGCTATTGGGAATTTAAGTGGGTTATCGATCACTATTATTTAATGTAAATTATTATTAAGACTTAAAGTGTGACCCCAACGGCCTTTTAAACTTGCAATCCACTGCCGCGACACATAACAAGAAACATTTAAGATTATTGTCAGCGCGTCTTTTGTGATCTTTGTTCTGCGAGTTTATAAAAGGAGGAGTGTGCCAACCAAACGAAGGAGCTCTGGGGAGCATTGTTAAATACGCTGACGTAAGATGGGATTCATTATGAAGCTAAGTATACAAACAGGCTTAGCTGTGCTACCTCTACTGAGCATGTGTAATTAAAGTGTTTTAATTGCAATACATCAATTATTAAAACATTCTTTGTAGAGATTTTTACTAGCAAAGATTATTCAAAGTTCTTGAATAGGGTGCTTCTAAAAATAAAATGTATACGTATAATACATAGAGCGGCGAGCATTTTTTTCTTATGTTCGCTCCCAAAGTGTATACATGGAATCTACACAGTGTGAAGATATCCTCTCCGAAAGTGGAGTATATAGATTTCCACAACGTGAAGACGTCTTGACAGATTATTTTTCACGAGAATTGTTTTCAGACAATTAATTACTCAACTCAATGGACATCCAGTTCTGCATTTGCGGATTATCAAAATCCGACAGATTGGGAATCAAACCCGCATTCCCCGGATTGCTGGGAGACATATTTATAGATAAAAACAATGTTACATAGCGTTACTTTCTGGTGACGCTAGACGGTAACAAGATACTGTACATGGTGAAGACTCAGGATAAAAGTCGTTTTTATAGTTTATATTATGAAATAGCAGATAGAGTGGTTTAACCTTGTAACCTCGGGAATTGTATAAAAAATCAAAAAACTTTATTTCGCTGGAAGCCCAGACACGTGCTGCAGATGCCTTCCGAGTATTTAAATCCATTATCCTATTTTTAACTGGTTGAATTATGGCCATCAGATTCTATCTACATGATGTATTTGGAAGAATGCTGGCATTATTCAGAATGATACATAACAACGTATTCACGATAGAAATATTGGATTTAAAGAAATTTTATATTGTCCTTGTAATTATGTGGTAAAGAAAATGTATATATCCTAAAAATAATACCGATGTATTACATTATCATACCATATAAGTGAGCAGATAGTTTTTTTTTTACTCTAAATTGTGCTAAATTAAGCAAGCACGGAAAACAATAATTACTATAAAGTGAAATCTGAATCCCTTGAAAAGAATGGATACTACCTACTAATTTTACCGTATTTAAATATAATACAAAATTGTGAGCTTTTCTACCTTATTCAAGACTTATTATTTCCTATATTACTTTACATAATATTATTATGATGGATTCTGAGCAAAAACCAAACAAACATCATCAAAGGGACGTCTTCATTCTTATAAAAGCTACAAGGTAATTCACTCACATTGAATAAATGAGGGGAGAAACCAGTGGCGCGGTGGGTTGAGGGTGGCTGAGAGATGAGGTGGCTCCACCATAATCTTAATTGATGTCTCATTACAATTCTGACATAATGCGACTTTGTGATACCTAGATCTATGAACTGCAAGGGCGGCACGTGGTGAATTTATTCAATAAAATACCCTATTTATACTATTTCTCGATTTGCGAACATCTAGAAAAGAAGTTATAGCGTAAATAAAAATATATTTTCACAGATAAATTTTAACACAAATACAAAATACTAAGAAATATATTATAAGATGCATTTTCAGGATAATCAAAGTTTTCTATCTTTTGATATTCACATATACGTAAATAAATTAAATATGTTTTTATCTTTAAAGCAAAAACATATCCATTTCTCGTGTTAACATAATGCCCCGAAAAGTCCAATTTAACAAAAGACCACAAATATAAAATGTCCAAACCTTTACATACAATATCTAAAGCAATACTTTGTAAATATCAAACACAAAAAAAAACTACGGCGTTATCACTTTATAGACAAAAAACATATACATATTTACAATGCCCGCTCTAAAATTAGAACACACGGGTCTAAGCACTCTGAAAATGTCCACTCCAGATATGGAGTATATGGAACAAAGGTAGAAGGACCTTTTGTTGAAATATAATAAATACTAAGCTTGAATTTATGATATTATAAACTAGATCTTTGACTGATTGAATGTAATTTCTAATTATATGAACAACTTGTGTAAATTATTATAATGAAAACTATAGTTGATATAAATCTTATAATAATAAAAACTGCAGTGTTTTTTTTCTATATTTAATTTTTTCTTCTGCACTGTCGCAATTGGTTACTTTGTGACAAATAAGGTACACACAGACACAACAAAAGTTTTCCATAAAAGTGTAGAAAGCACACAAAAGCTCTGTCGCATCCATCATTACTTTCCAAAGGCTTCTTAACTTTAGCCAACTCAAAATGTATTATACGCACACACTGTCTGCTTACTATATATTTTAATAATACAACCTCCGGGAGAGCTTGTTCGTAAATTTTCATCGTAATCTTAAATGTATTATTTTACATTTAATATTATATTATAATACATAATTATAAGTATACTTTTTATTCATTAAGTTACTTAATACCTCGGTGTTAATGTTTTAAGTCAAGCATATAGAATACCGATTTGTCGGTTATAAAATATGTAACGCAGCTTTCAAAAAAATTATCTGAATATTAGCGATTCGTTGAGTAATTTTTCTCAATAGATGCATTATCAATATGAGGCTACCAACGTATTCTCCTTGGTAGTATAGAGGTTAGCATCCACGGGGAGTATGGGGTTGATTCCCTCATCTACCGGATTTTTAAAAATCCCAAAAATGTAAGACCGTGTGCCCATTGGGTTAAAAAACTTGTTCGACAACCAATTCTAGAGGAAAATAATCTGTTAATACATTATTTTCACATTGCGGAGATCCGCTCTACTTGCTGAGCAGACATAAAAAAAATCAAGGTACTTGCACTTAAACTATACTTAACGATTATGGTAGCACATTTGGTTTATAATGTAATAACGAAAAATAAATATTGATGATTTATAAGGTCAAAATCATAAAATTACACAGTATTGTGCCGCATCTCTCGCAGTTCTCGTAAAAACCTTTCAAGAAACTCGTCACTTCTGGGACGAACATAGTAAAAAAATATATGACATCTTAAAAATATGCGCTAAAATTAAAAAGATTTATATTCATACATATATCATTACACAACACATGTATATGATAGTTTGTATATTTAACGTCGAAATTATTTAGAGGTAGTACTTTAATGTCGCTAAGACAGATAACAATACAGTTTTATAGTTAGATGATTATCGTTATTTTAGTATACTACTTCCAACTTAATATTTGTACCAGTATTATAATTACAGAGTATTAACGGTGTATAATCATTGTTTTGTGAATGTAAAATCTTATGATTATCCGCTAATGAAGTGAAACCTTTCTTCGGAACGTGTTAAGTATCAAATATACCGGTTATCTTCATCTAAGTATGTAAGACGAAGTCAAAGTTAGTCGTTTCGGTTGCGAGATAGCAAGGGAAATCATAAGCAAAGAGGTGAAACTTGTTGGACTCTACCGCAGCGGTGGCGCTTTACGAACGGAAAAGCTCTCGCAAGCTCACTCACAATGGGGAAAAGTTTGAGGTGACAATGAACTTTCGGCGCGAAATGTTGGAATGAATGTCGGTGACGAAACAAACAAGATCCTTGTGCTTTTGCGAAACTTCACTGAGGTGACCAATATTTTTTTGTCATAATCCAGTTTTATTTTCATTATACAAATATCACACTTTTCTCGCATAAAACTCTCTTGATTTGAAAACTCTCAAAGATTCAATACATATAAAATATATTACACCGAGATCTATCTATGGAATTATGAGAACGTATGGAAGTATCCATTAATTCAAGGTAAGTTTTATTTACGGACTGTATCGGACGAAGCTACGGGATAACCTGAGAGGACATGAAAGTGGTAGGATGCCTAACTTAACGACCAGATTTTGCAGAATAAGAAACTTCATTGTTCCTGACTGTTTTAAGTTGCTTAATTGGTTTAGACTTCCCATTTTTTTGTTATTATCGAGTTTTGGTCAGAATAAATTGACTTAGTGGAGATAAATCAAGATCTTCTCCAATGTAGGCGCACTAAACAATACAAATAACATTAACATCTTCATAAACCTGAACTGTAAATTTTTATCTGTTCTTTGAAACAATGATGAAGTTTTAATATTTCATCTCTTAATATATTAGTTAATAATAATTTATATTAGTAATAATAATTAATACAGATATATTTTTTTTTCTACGACAGTTAGTTATCGTATTCTATAATAAGATGTAAACGTCAAATATTCAATAGATGAAATTTTGAATGAAGAATAAATATTTATCAACAGTAGATATTAATACATACTTTTACTAACCATAATTTTTGCGGTCCCAAGTATGGAAACAATTTAATTTGTGTATTTGTATATTAATTGATCGAAAATCATGATATCTGGATAGCCGGGAACAATGAAGAGATGTTACCCGGAAAGATTACAGATTTAAAATCTAATAATACCATTACACTGTAAGTATTTTGACTAAGAATCACTTTTTACTTATCTTTGACAATACATACATGTTGTACGTTTCTGTAACCAATATACGTAGCCAAAGAAGTCCAACTAGCCCAGTGACGGATTTAGCACTCGAGAGACTCCAGGCGCAATTAGTGGCAGGCGTAAATCTGCCACTGAACTGTCCATAAATTGTATCACTTCATTAATAATACCAGTATATTTGATTGAACACTACTTTTTATATTATAATTGAAGTCCATTTGTATGTATGTTTTCTATATCTTCTCCAAAGAGGAGCACATAGATTTCAACAACGTGAAGGTGACCACTATATAGAGTACATTTCTGTATTGTAAAAATTAATGGTGACAGAATTAATTGTCAACCAATTTCTGAAGCTATCTCTCTAGTATATATGGATTTAACAAAAATTACTCCAGTTTCCAAGCGCGTAAGCTAACCTCTCGAAAATATAGGATATACTCGTACTTTTAGCATTTATAACTATTTTGAACAAAAAATTATTCTTATATACACTTTTCAATTATTAAAACATATATACAATCAATACGATAGCGATTTAGTATATATATGAGTTTTTAAGAGAGTTTGTGCTCAAAATAAAGATAATAATTAAACTTTCTAAACTTGTTGGTAAATTGTTCAAAACTAAAATTAAGTTCTATAACAGTATGGCAGTAAGGCAGTGATGACCTCAAATTATTTTTATATACACTAACTCAAATGATATAATTTAATAAAAATAAACTGATCTCAAAAAGTAAAAGTAAAGCTAAAAAAACACCATTAGTCTGATTGACTGATAACACAAAATCAAGAATAGGTAACTCACGAAAATATCGAAATGTCAAGAATATAAAGACGCCAAATACAACACTCTCATCCAAAACAAGTCGTTGACATAAATCATATTTAATTTTATTGAAATACACAGGTATTAAAAATACTTAGTTGTTATTAAAGTAAAATATATTATCAGTGTTAACGTACACAAGTGAAAATTATTTTGTCATTAAAAAGAAACATAATTTTACTATATAGCCACTCCAAGGCATGTAGGGCATGTTAACATTCACGTTATAGTATAGATTTATTTAGGCAGAATATTAATTATGTGAATTGAATATCAATATTTAATCCATATAATACATTTAAATGCAAATTTAGGCACGCTGGTTTTTAATGCAGCTGCGGACTATAATCGCGTGAACTCCAACACCGGGTAATTCACAAGCGCGCGTTGTTATAGTGGGCGACGACGCATTAAATTATGAGAAGAACATTATGATATGATACAGAAAAATGCATGATATATACGTGACAATAACAAATAGAATGCCGCTGATCTAATTAAATGGCAATGCACAGAATAATTGTCGCTTCGCAGCTATATTAATTTAGTGAAAATTTCAACATGCTTAGACTCTCTTATTGTGTATTCTGGGCTGAATTATATCCACTAAATATATTGTTTTAATTACCTAAGTTATTATTGTCACTATATTTAAAGATATGAGTTGTTTGTGGATGAATACAGCATCTTCATCCCCCACATCTTCTCCCCTACAAAACCAATCGCATCACTTGAGTTATGAAATGATTCCATCACACAATGCGATGTTATTGTATCTCCGCCATACCCCATCTCCCTGACTCCTCTGTGGGATGCATTGCAATTTCCCACCACCGTACTCGTCTATTGTGTCTGCAAGCTCGATACATCAAATTGCCCAAAAGGTAAAACGTTGAGATACTTACACACGGTAATTTCGTTGGCGAAAGAAACCCTGTATGTCACAGAGCTGGATTTATAATGGAAGAATCTTGTATTTAGTCACAAATAGTAAAAATACAAGTTCACGATATTATAATAATATAACTGGAAAATGTTCATATACTACATAAACTATCACAAGGAAACTATAAAACTAAGTAATGTGTTGCTTATAAATTGGCTTAAAATATTGTATATGCCTTTATAAATATTCAATGTTTAAACAACATTAATTCCGTTTCTTATTTGAACTAAATGGGTTCTCCATTAGTATATTGATATCAATTATCTGGTTTGGAAGAATTATCAATAATTGACATGTCCTCTGTGTCGGTGACCGATTGGACTAAAGGTTTCGGCGTCATGTAGCGAGCGAGATGATATTTGAGTTCAACACATTTGTATGTGAGGCAAGTTAAGTCTTGGTAAGTTTGTATTTACTCCCATGACTTTCTCGTCAAGCAGAGCAGTGATTTGCTCTATTTCAGATTTTTTTTCTATCTTCGTATTTTTTATTTATTTTAAAGTTTTTTTATATTGTTGCTATTGTTTTATGTAATTTTTTTTATGTTCAGGTGGATTACAATATTTTATTTAAAAAACAGCTAATTGCAACCATATGGATTATGATTGAACTAGAAAAATGCTGTTAGAATAAATGATCGAAGTACATGTTTAGTATTAAACATTAATTTTCGGGATCCCAATGAATTAATTAATTGGCCCATTATATTAGATCCGCGCCTGGAAGCATATTCAATCCCTCCAAAGTAAACTGCGGCAATTACTTAGTGTAGCAAGTACAGTGGGTGTACATCGAAAGAAAGGGCACATCATCCCCTTAAGAGAATTCGCAAGAATTTTTCTCTTCTAGATATGATATTACGATAATACACACATCGATACAATATTTATGACAATACACGAGAACAAACAAATTCCGTTTGATAAGTGGGGATAAGTAATTGGATATGAAAAATTACATTTATTTTGAACATTTGTTTAGCTATCAAAGATTAACAAAATATCAACCTTTTTATATAAGCACGACAAAAAAAAACCAAGTACTATGAGGTTTTTTAAAATATTATACAGTTGTAAAACAGAAAGGCTTAGTACAAGTTTATTAAATTTTTAAATTAGGAGTATATATATTATATACAGCGTGAACAGAAAACTTTCAAAGAATGAAAATTTATATCTTATATTATATATTTTTTAAGCACTTTTCGCTCCCAACATGGAGCATATTTCTAGACAGTGTGAAGATATCCACTCCGAAAGAGGACTATACTGATCTCCGCAATGTGAAGACGTCTTGACAGATTAATTTTCACGAGAATTGTTTGT
>JAGVSQ010008897.1:1488-14021 GCA_022683975.1 Rhyacophila evoluta | reverse complement strand
GGGTCGCTAACAGTGATCTCACATATGGAAGTTTACCAGTTTTAAATAATTTAGGTAATATATTAATTATTATTGTGATATAGTGGTGTTGTAGATAAATCGATTTAGATAATGCCATATAAAACACTATAACGTATATCAAAAACATTTGAAAATTATCTCAGTACCGCGTACGGAAGAGTATAAATAAAGAATTTTGGTTACGAACGACACTATTCACTGTTGTTTCGATCACATCGCACCAAGAAAGCATAGTAACAATGAGGGTGACATTCATCGCTTTGGCCGTATTAGGTCTTTTCTATGGGGCAACGGCCCTCCCCGTTCAACCAAGAGGTGTGGATGAGGATCTTCAAGAGTTCATTAATCTCATTCCTTTGGATCCCATCATGGATATTTTTGTGGCTAATTTGGAGGATCCTGTATTTAGGGATATTATCGAATTCTTCGTCAGCGACGAGTTCCTGTTTACAGTGAAACAGGTCGAGAGAATTTCCGATTTCAAAAGAGTAAGCGACCCAGTTTTTTAAACATAATAAATATATAAAAATAAGAATATTTTTTATTTGATTAAAAATAACTGTTAAGAATGAGCTTTAATATGCGACATATTAATTACCTCACTATTTATAAATTTAGCGGACTTGTTCATAAAAAATGAGCACTGTAAGTTGTCCATGTGAAATGTTTGTTGGCTGATCATCTATTACAAACTTTAGAAAATAAGTATATTTGTTCTGATTTAAATGCTCACATTCTAACTATAGTTAATGTTTTATAAATGACAATAAAAAAGCCTATATCAAATATTAACAGAAATTACATTCTTACAAGAAAGTTCCGAATAAATTTTCATTGGATAAAGAAAGAATGTGATAAGTGTGAAAAAAATAAAATAAATAATAATACGAATTTAATTATTATGGTAAATACACTTTTCACACATTAAAATTTGATCAAAAGAAACATACTTAATGAAACTCGAGTTAATTTACAATATCTTTTATAAAATGTCATAAAATATTGTAAAGTAAAAAATCCGCAGCAATAAATCTCATTCAATAAGAAGACAAAAATTTATTCTTTAGAAAATAATAATTATTTATTTTTAATTGCCAGGTCGTTGCCTACTTGGACAGAGCTGGCGCACCAGTATACCGCTGGATTGAGTGGCTGCATAAATTAATCGGTCTTAAGGTCTCTTTTCCACCAGGCGTACCTGGAAGAGACCTATCATCAGTCCTCCAGCAAATCAAAGCCCTTCTCCCAGTCGATAAAATCAAAGACCTGTTCACTTATAAACTTTTTAACAGCCCAGACTTTGCCCAGTTCTTATTTTATATACGGTTGCCAGAATTTAATGAGCTTATAGTGAAATTAGAGGAAAACAAAAAAATTCAGAGGATTGTAGGCCGCCTAAATTCAATAGGAATAGACGTCATGCAATTCATCGACCTAGGAAGAACAATTTTTGGTCTTAACAATTTAGATTACTCCACAACGGCCAAGGGTCTCAATGAAGATCTCCAAGACTTTATTGACCTGATTCCTCAGGAAAAAGTAGTTGAAATTGTCATGAGAAATTTGAAAGATCCCGAAGTACAAGCTTCTATCGAATTCTTATTCAGCGAAGAGTGCAAAAATTTGGTCATTGAAATTTCGAAGATTCCCGAGTACACGGTGGTAAGAAAATATTTTTCTCTCATGTTAAATGTTATTCTTTATTTTACAATAATGTTATCAATTCGAATTTATGTGGACCACGTTTATTATAATGCATTCTTTGGTTTGTAGATTGTTACCTACTTGGACGATGGAGGACTTCCGGTGCATTATTGGATAGAACGTATTAACGAATTCTTTGGAATTACTCGATCATCAACGAGTGGCGTATCTAGTCGCGGACTCAATTCAGTGATCCAAGAAATTAAAGCCATCCTTCCTTTGGACAAGATTGCAGCTCTCTACCGTCAAAAACTCACCACGAGCCCAGAGTTTAAGAAACTTGTCGACAAACTCCAATCACCGGTATTCAAGGGGTTGACTGATGCTCTGAAAGCTAATAAGGCAATCCAAAAAATCGTTGCTCGTCTCGAAGCCGTCGGTGTGGACGTCAAAGAATTTATCGAGCTTTTGAAAAAGATCTTTGGCCTTACTTTCTAAGATACCCGCGTGATATTATGTTTTCCTGACATACTTGTTTCCTAAAACTAAAATTACTGCTTTTAATATTCTTATGATTTAGTTTTAACTATAATCATGTAATGGATGTTACTGATTAAAGTTTAGTGAGCAAAATATATTGAATAAAATAAATTCAAGTATAAACTCTTTTATTATGTACACCCCATTAAAAACTATCATATTATGTTGTCATACTCAGCACACAATTAAACGAAAACATGCTAACCAACTTCAGTATTAGCTGGGGTGGGAAAAAAAGCGTATCAGTCATCCACACTTTTTGAATTACTTTTTGATCGCATTACTTTAAAGCTTCTTCGTCCTATTGCTCGATTTAGTGAGCACAGTTTTTTTAAATATTTGATTAAATAATTCTTTTAAAAATTAATTGTCAGACAGTTTTTCAAGTTACTGGAGGTCGAGTCGTATTTTTTAAAAATACAGCTACGGATTTGAGCCGATAACCTCCGGTGTTGAAATGTCGTTGTTACCAATTCGATTACAGAAGTAATAAAATATATGAAGGTAATATATGCAAAACGTTAAAAGAGAGGTACGTTTTAGGAAGAAGCTGAAATTGGTTGATAGCGGCAATTTTAATCGAGAGAGAATTTCATTACTTCTGAATAATGCAGTGCTATATTGCGAAAGTGGTGCTCTCTTCGCTGAATTGTTCTAGCAGATATATTATATTTTTCA
This sequence comes from Rhyacophila evoluta, assembly GCA_022683975.1. Lineage (NCBI taxonomy): Eukaryota > Metazoa > Arthropoda > Insecta > Trichoptera > Rhyacophilidae > Rhyacophila > Rhyacophila evoluta. The sequence goes on along the minus strand of JAGVSQ010008897.1, from coordinate 11,138 downwards.
ACTTAAAGGCTTATTACACTACACAATATTAAAAGCTCTTTCTGCAGAGTGGGCGTGGCCTCTCGTATGTGATTTAAGTGCCTAAGGCTTATTACACCGCACTGAGTAAGGGCAAGGGTGCCTTGAAATTGGGTAGTGTAATAGGCCTTTTAGGTGTGTGGTAACTTAAGTCTAACTTAGTAAGTAAAAATTATTAACTCCCATGATATTGATATAGTATAGAATAATATTAAATGTAAAGTGAAGATAAGTGGACGTTGCGTTTTTAAACATGATTATGATAATATCATGTTTCAATGAAGACCATAAAATATAAAGAATTAGAAATATCAAAAAACTTCAATTTACATCTTAAATTTGAAGCCAACAAAGGAGACATCTGGTGACATAGAAGGAGCATAAATAGTATAATTTATATAATTAGATGTAGTCAAAATCGTTAAGATTTTGTATCTTTGATACTATTATAATATTCGTATGACAGTTAATTTAAGGTGCTGGTAGCATCTTTTTTTTAGAATTTCGTAGCTTTAGAAAGATATAATATATGATCAACTTTTTAAATAATCAAATTTGACTTATTGCCAGACCAATATATTTTTGTGTTTGTTTTTGTTGAATATATGTCAATAGTTTGCCTAAAAAACATCAGAGCGGTGACCCGGATGTTAGTTCGTTCGTTATTCGTTCGAGGAGTAAAATTTTTTCATGTAAAATGACTTCTTTTCATGTTAACAGAAAAAATATATATGAAATAACATGGATTTTGTCGGGATCGCAGTATTATCTCATACTAACTGATTCTTCTTATTAAGTGTTTTCACATTAAAATGTTACCTCTGTACTAGTAAATTTATATTTTACAATTTGAAATACTAAATCTGTTTGAAAGTAATGCACATTGTCGTTTATTCGACTAACCCATCGATCAATGTCAAGAACAGCCTACTACAATTGTAGTGTGATAGCTATAATTCTTGGATTGAATTCCAGCTACGCGACGAATCTTTTGAATTTAAATTTATCAATTTTGGCTATAAACTGATGGACCTGAGAACTTGATAACATAAAACGCTTCCACCTCGTGCCGATTAAAGATGTTAAAAGTTGATCAACAGAGAATTTTGTAGTTCAACCCTGATTTTCTGTTCCAATATTTGACGTTTAGATGGATTTACCATTCACATTATAAATATAGTCCCGAGCAAACACCATACAAATCAATGTTGAAAAGTCGCCATTGATTTCACGTTTTGTTCAACATTTTTCATACGCTCAGAAGTAATGAAGACTCCATTAGCAGTTATTTTATCATATTTTTCGTTTTTGTTGAAAATTTTCCGTATCCATCGTTTTTATTTTCCGATATCTTAAAAAACGGTAGATCGAAGTTCCATTGTATTTACTTTTTCATGAAAATTGATTGTCATCCAAGCCATCAACTAATTGGGAACACGTATTTGACTTAGTTGAACAGCGGTACTTCACACTTAACTTTTATGCATGTTATAGCCATATGCTCCACATTTAGAATAAACATATAACAGACAAATATACGCATGTCTCCGTACACGGAGTATATTTCATGTGACACTGTTTGTTGGAATCTTTTTATGATTTATTCTTAACTTAATTTCACTCTATTTTTTCTATTTCTTATTTTTTAAAAATATACTATAAAAAATGTCAATTGCTAAAACCCACCATTGATTTAGACTTCGTGTCTCTATTATGTTTTTAACTATATTTTTTCAGATAGCCAATCCTCAACGAATGGATACTTGATAGGCTGAGAAATTGGTTGACAACTAATTTAGTGAAAAAACTGTCTTCGTCAGTTTTCGAAATTGGAAAATAAATTGGACAATATTATACATTACTGTAGTGGTAATCTTCACATTGTTGACATATATGCTCCAATTTTAAAGCGAATATGGTTAAAAAATGCTAAAAAAGTAAAACTTACTCTGTACTCTTATTGAAATTTTGTACGGTGAAAAATAGGATACGAGTGTAGTATATTTGAAATATGAAGTAACGATAACAAATATAAAGTTAATGAGGGTAATATATTAGTATTGTGACACAGTGGTGTTATAGATAAACCGATTTAGATAATGCCATATAAAACACTATAATCCATATTCAAAACATTTGAAAATTATCTCAGTACGTCATACGAAGGAGTATAAATAAAGAATTTTGGTTACGAATGACACTATTCACTGTTGTTTCGATCACATCGCATCAAGTAAGCGTAGTAACAATGAGGGTGACATTCATCGCATTGGCCGTATTAGGTCTTTTCTATGGGGCAACGGCCCTCCCGGTACAGCCAAGGGATCTGGATGACGATCTTCAAGAGTTCGTTGACTTGATTCCTCAGGAAAAAGTAGTTGAGATTATAATGAGAAATTTGAATGATCCCGAAGTACAAGCTTCTATCGAATTCCTATTCAGCGAAGAGTGCAAAAATTTGGTCATTGAAATTTCGAAGATTCCCGAGTATACGGTGGTAAGAAAATATTTCTCACATCCTAAATATTATTCTTTATTTTACAATAATGTTATGAATTCAAATTTATGTAGACTACGTTTATTATAATTTATTCTTTAATTTGTAGATTGTTACCTACTTGGACGATGCAGGACTTCCGGTGCATTATTGGATAGAACGTATTAACGAATTCTTTGGAATTACTCGATCATCAACGAGTGGCGTATCTAGTCGCGGACTCAATTCAGTGATCCAAGAAATTAAAGCCATCCTTCCTTTGGACAAGATTGCAGCTCTCTACCGTCAAAAACTCACCACGAGCCCAGAGTTTAAGAAACTTGTCGACAAACTCCAATCACCGGTATTCAAGGGGTTGACTGATGCTCTGAAAGCTAATAAGGCAATCCAAAAAATCGTTGCTCGTCTCGAAGTCGTCGGTGTGGACGTTAAGGGATTTATCGAGCTTTTGAAAAAGATCTTTGGCCTTTCTTTCTAAGATAACCGCGTGATATTATATTGTTCTGATATACTTGTTTCCTATAACTAAAATGACTGCTTTTGAATATTCTTAAGCTTTAGTTTTAACCATAGTCATGTAAAGGATGTTACTGATTACAGTTTAGTGCGCAAAATATATTGAATAAAATAAATTCAAGTATAAACTCTTTTATTATGTATACCCGATTAAAAACTATTGTATTATGTTGTCATACTTGGCACCCAATTAAATGAAAACAAGCTAACCAACATGAGTATTAGCTGCGGTAGAAAAAAAAACATACCAGTCATCAACACTTTTTGAATTACTTTTTGATCGCTTTACTTTAAAGTTTCTTAGTACTATTGCTTGATTAAGTGGGCATAGTTATTTTTATTTAAAATATTTGGTTAAATAATTCTTATAAAAATTAATTGTCAGATAGTTTTTCAAGTTACTGGAGGTCAAGTCGTATTTTTTTAAAATACAGCTACGGATTTGAACCGATAACCTCCGGTATTGAAATGTCGTTGTTACCAATTCGATTACAGAAGTAATATAATATATGAAGGTAATATATACAAAACGTTAAAAGAGAGGTACGTTTTAGGAAGAAGCTGAAACTGGTTGATAGCGGCAATTTTAATCGAGAGAGAATTTCATTACTTCTGAATAATGCAGTACTGTGTGTGCAAACGTGGTGATCTCTTCACCCAATTGTTCTATCAGGTATTTTATATTTTTCAGCTTAGGTATGTGGTAGCTTAAGTCTAACTTAGTAAGGTAAAAATTATTAACTACCATGGTACAGATATAGTAGATTGCTTCTTGACATCAGAACTCCAGGACACAATGAGTAAGATTGAATGTAAAGTAAAAGTTAAAACGTTGCGTCTTAAAACATGATTATGATAATATCATGTTTCAATGAAGACTATAAAATACAAAGAATTAAAAATATCGAAAAACTTTTATCGATCAATGTCGAGATTAGCCGAATACAATTGTAGTTTGATAGCTATAATTCTTGGATTAAATTCCGGCTTTGCGAAGAATTTCTTGAATTTAAATTTATTAATTTCGGCTGTAAACTGATGGAACTGAGGACTTAACTACATTTTAGATCATAAAACGCTTGCAAGTCATGCCAATTGATGACTGATTTAATTTGCAACACTTAAGTGATGCCCAGACAGAAGCGAACGAATGTTTATAAGCGAATGCTCGGTCCGGTGTGTACGGATAACCAACCGAACGCTTGAACGAGCGAATTCTAAGATTCGTATGAATAAAATATACTACAATATGAATAAAATAAAGCGTACAAACAAAGATAATTTTGTTTCAATAAAACGAAATATATTATTATAAACGGTTTTGTTGACCAATCGGCTTTGAATGAGTTTTGAAAATTCATTAAAACTTGGTACTATTCTTGGATGTAGTTAAGCAAAATATGTCCAAGCAACAGATTGAAATTTTTCATTTTATTGCAATAAATCAATACTTTAATATGACAAAAACACCCAATCAGAAATATACATCCAGAAGAAGTATTTACCGTTTTTTTATCGGGACACTGACAATTTACAAAATAAATATACATAAACTATCCATTTAGTTTGAACGTTTTCAAAATTTCAATTAGTAGAAGACGTTCAACCCCCAATATACTCAATAACTTTTATGGTGGTGGATTTTTCAATAATCTAGTAATCCGGAAAGATGTAGTATATGCTGTATAAGTATTTACATTCCATATTACAGTCTTAATACTACGATATAATATTACATAAGTTATACGAAATGTAAATTTGTTTCTTTAAAATCGCATTTAACTCACTACGATAATTTGTGGCTTGGACGTCTTCTGCTTAACATTCAATTATCTCAAGAATTATTTTATCTTGCGGATTTATGCCCATTAAATTAATATGCCAAGCGATCTAAATTCAGATTCATAGGCTAAGATGCTGCCATAGAAAACGTACATATTGTTCTTCGCTGCTCTAGTGAAACTAGTGACGATTCGTGCAGAAGATATATGTTATATAGCTCGTCTTGCATCCAAAGAATGCGGATTCGATTCCCATATCTACAAGGTTGTTAAACATCCTAAAATGAATGACTCATTGTATTGGACACTTATCTAACAATCAATTCTCGTGAAAAAAAATATTTTAAGATAAATCTTCACATTGCTGAGATTCATATACTCCAATTTCAGAGTAGATATAATTACACTGTGTAGATCCAGATGCTTTATGCTCCACATTCAGAGTGATTATGGTAAAAAAAAATGTCGACTAAGAAATTATAAGATTGATAACATTTTAAATTCGGGGATTTTTCTATACAATAATAAATAATAATTAAAATGATAGCGTTAAGCGTAATCTTCATTTTACCATAGCAGCGATAGGGATAAATATATTATTCTTTATTAAATACGATTAAGCACGTATTTAATCATGGATATTTTAAATTTGACAAACAATACTGATTGTTATCATTAATAATTGAACAATCATTGATAATTATGCATTGTAGTTAAATAATAAAAATAATAGCTACGAATTGTCCCCTCAGTGTCTAAGCCAGAGAAATTCGGTTGACAACCAATATTCATAAAAAAATCCATTAAAAAAAATCGTTCATCCTTCGAATGCTAAGTAATGATTTTATTTCAATGCAATAGTCCTAATTAATTCATCAGTGTAACATATGCAATAAAGTAAGAGACAGAAGGATGTTGAATACAGTATGTCGGAAGAGATAAACATCTCACACGTTTGTCAAGGTCATGATATGTTTTGTTGGATATTTTTGAAAAACTCCAACTCAAAATATGGACTCATATTATTTTATATAACACAGAAAGAAAACACATAATTATTTTTTCCTATTTGTATGATTAGTAGGTAATTGGTATTAATGCCGAGGTTACCTTTGGCTCAAAGATAAAAGTTGAAAATTGTATTTTCTTAATGAATTTAATAATTTCTCATTAGAGATTTTGTTGCTATATTTTTATTTTTGTTACAAAGTTCAAATTTTGCTGGATTAAATTAAAATTACGTAATAATCTTGCGATAATAAAATCACATAATTCCGTTTCATCCAACATCTATTAGGATTATCATTTGATAATACATACTATAATATATACTTTCTATACGGAGAATGATAATAATACATATAACTGATAATCTGAAGTTTTTATAAGAAACTGTCCATTGTAAATAGATAGATGAAGAAAAAATAATTTACTGTTGGAGATAGATAAAGATTTTTTTTCGAAAGTGATTTTTTACAATTAAAAATCCAAATTTAAGTAATATGCTTAATGGGAAATGCTTTGGAATAAGAACCCTTTGAAATTTGTGCATCACAAGATGCTAAAAGTTGATCCGTATTGAAGTTTATAGTTAAAAATAGATTTAAGAATATGTATAATTTTTCACGTGCGTCGATTGTCGGCTAAGCTATCAATTATTTGGGAACACGTGTTTGACTTAATTGAACAACACCACTCCATATCTAAATTTTATATATAGTAGTTCCAAAATGTGTTCAAAATCTTCACCTTTAAATTTTGGTATAATGGAGTAAGTTCACTTAAGAACTACCCCCTCATACATTATATCCACATGATCCACCTTCAGAATAGACATTGAAAAATAAAGATACGTATATCTACATGCACAGAGTTTCTCTCATGTCATGCTGTTTCTTATAATATTATTATGATTTATTTTTCACTTAATTTAAGTCTAGTTATTTTTTTTACTCTTCATTTTCTCTTAATATAATATAAAAAATGTCAACTGTAAAAACTCACCATTGACTTAGACTTATTGAATAGAGACTAGCTTTTAATTTCCTGTCTCTTCAATGCTTTTATACTATATTTTTCCAGGCGGACAACCCACAAATACAGTATTTAAAAAAAAATCCAAAAACTAATGGATACTTGATAGGCTGAGAAATCGGTTGGCAACTAATTTTGTGAATAAAACATATCTTCGTCGGTTTTAAAAATTGGAATCTCTATATAATAGATTACTATAGTGGCAATCATCACATTGTTGACATACATATGCTCCAATTTGAAAGCGAACGTGGTATACAAAATGATAAAAAATGAGAATTAAAAAAAACTTTATTGAAATTATGTACGATGAAAAGTAGGATACGAGTGCATTTGATTTGATTTATCAAGTAACAATATCAAATATTAAGAAATGAATAAAGATTAATATCTCAAAATGCACTTTGAATATACTGGTATTTGAAGATGATTTAATAGATAAAAAGATTTAGATAATGTTATATAATCCATATTCAATACGTTTGAAAATTATCTCAGTACCGTGTACAAAAGAGTATAAATAAAGAATTTTGGTTAAGAACGACACTATTCACTGTTGTTTCGATCACATCGCACCAAGTGACCATAGTGACAATGAGGGTGACTTTCATCGCTTTGGCCGTATTAGGTCTCTTCTATGGGACATCGGCCCTCCCAGTTCAACCGAAAGGTTTGGACGAGGATCTTCAAGACTTCGTTGACCTTATCCCTGTGAATAAGATCCTTGATATTATTGTGGGCAATTTGGAGGACCCCGAACTCCAGGCAGTTATCAGTTTTATCTTGAGCGATGAGTGCAAGGATTTAGTGGTTCAAATCGAGAAAATTCCCGAATTCAATCAAGTAAGTAGATCCAGACTTCTAAATATACTAAATATATAAATATAAGACTGTTTTTTAATTGTATTACGAGCATCATTTAATGATTTAAGATTACGTTAGGAATATATTTAAAAAATGAGATTAATTTCTAAATTTATCGGATTTCTCCATAAAGAATTAGCATAACAAGTTTATCCAAACTAAATAATTAATATTTTTGACTAATGGTGCTTGATGGAAATTAATTATAGTCTGTTATATGTTTGCTCACTGCCTACAAATAATATAGCCTGAACATGCCGAAAGGCGAAACTCGGGTCGCTAACAGTGATCTCACATATGGAAGTTTACGAGTTTTAAATAATTTAGAATTTATCCAAACTAAATGCTGACTGATATGGTAATCTATCACAAATTTCGAGGAAGAAGTTTGCGTATTGATTCAAACGCACAAATTCTTACTATAGTTTGCATATACAGTGTGATAGGTTTGTGATTTACATAATATATTACAATTAACAATAAAAATGCCAGTTACAAATATTAACAAATATGGTATTCTGACAAACAATCGTAAAATCCCAAATAATTTTGTAAAAAAAGATATAATGTAAAAGAATTCATATATAACATGATGAAGAGATATACTTATTAAAAGTATATCAAAAGAAAAACCCGAATCAATTTACAATATCTTTTATTAAATGGCATGCAATTGTATAAAGCAAAAATTTCACAGCAATAAATCGTATTCAATCAATTAATAAGAAAGAAAACTTAAGAAATAAATTTTAATTTAATTTTACCAGGTCGTTGCCTACTTGGACACAACTGGTCTACCAGTACATGATTGGATCCAGTGGGTGCATGATGTAATCGGTCTCAGTCGCTCCTCTTTATCAGGAGAATCGCGAAAAGGACTAAACGCAATCATCCAGGAAATCAAAGCCGTTCTTCCAGTCGATCAAATCAAAGCTCTGTACAATAAAAAACTTACCACCAGCCCTGAATTTAAGAAATTGATAGATAAACTACAATCACCAGTATTCAAAGGATTGACAGAGACATTGAAGGCCAACAAGGAAGTCCAGAAAATTGTAGCTCGCCTCACAGCAGTAGGAGTAGACGTTAAGGGATTCATCGAACTATTGAAACAATTTTTTGGTCTTAGCTATGCAACCTACTCTAGCCCAGTCAGGGGTCTCAATGAAGACCTCCAAGACTTCATTGCTCTGATTCCCAAGGAAGAAATTGTCATTATCATCGCTAAGCATTTGAATGATCCCGAAGTACAAGCCGTCATCCAATTCCTCCACAGCGAAGAATGCAAAGCTCTGGCGATTGAAATCGCTACTATTCCAGAATATAAACAAGTAAGTACAATAGTATAGCATTTGGGAAGAAGTTTTACAGTTTGCTGATGGTTTTCACATGAAAAGTGCTAGGATTCATTGAAAATCGCAGCGTTCAGATATTTACGGATAAAAAATCTTAGCATTACATATAATTCATGATACGCAGAGTAATTTCGTATTTTAATCGATTAAAAATTATTAACAGGTCGTAGCATACCTCGAGTCAACTGGTCTTCCCGTCCGCCGCTGGATCCAATGGATTCACGATTACCTCGGAATCACCCGCTCGACTTCGGAAGAAGTCTCTTCACGAGGAATCAACGCTATCATCAAGGAGATTGAAGCCATTCTTCCCATGGACAAGATCATCGCTCTTTACAACAACAAGCTCGCCACCAGCCCAGACTTCAAGACCTTGATCGGGAAACTCAATTCACCAGTTTTCAAAGGATTGACCAATGCGTTGAAAGCCAACAAGTCAGTCCAGAAGATCGTCTCTCGCCTCGAAGCCGTCGGTGTAGATGTCAAAGGATTCATCGCTTTGTTGAAAAAGTTCTTCGGAATCACCTACTCAACCTACTCTAGCCCAGTCAGGGGTCTCAATGAAGACCTCCAAGACTTCATTGC
>JAGVSQ010008896.1:0-14022 GCA_022683975.1 Rhyacophila evoluta | reverse complement strand
TAATTGAGAATTTAAAATCAATTTCCATCAAGCACCATCAGTCAAAAATATTAATATTACTGAATTATAATACACTATTTTGGTCTTCATATTACTACAAAAATTAAATTTTTAAAAGTAGGTATCACCTAGATGCGTCATATGAAACAATTTGATCATTACTTATACTATCAGTCAACAAATAAAAGCCTTGTCTTTGTGACAAAATGTATACAGACGAAAAAAATTAGCAAAGTCTCCATTTTTTAGCTTTCTGAATGTCGGGAGGTATTTATATGGCGGGACCCGGAGAGTTGACAGTGTATAACGATGCGTTGTGGTTGTCTTACGAAACTCTTTTAAAAATCAATATAATGTCAGTAATTCTTGACAATATGTGGCTTATTAATATTTCACCGTGATTCCGAGGCATGTCACTGTGCGTTAAAAATATTAAATTATATGAAACAACTGATCTTGGCTAAATATTGAATGTTAAAATACAGCGCGGATACTTGCTCATTTTCCATAGCTGGCCTGCGGTATAGAGCGCGTTAACACGCTTATGGTATAAAACTGGTTGGCAAAATTTTCAAAATTGAGCTCTGATTTTATGATAATAATATAATTGAGAAGAATTTAACGTTTTGTTTCGTTCACCAATTCGGATAAAGAATATTATTTTATATTAGATTTAGAGTATAATAAATATTTTTTATGTGCCATCTCGATTATTATTTATTTTAAAAGTTCTATTGTACATAAAAAAACCCCTTATTATCATTCCAATAATGTATTTTTATAAAAAAAATCAATAAATAACTTTAAGAACTCACCTTACATTGAAAGATCTTAATTCGAGTCGTAAAGGTTGGATTTTGTTTTAAAAAGGATTTGCATTTATTTTTGAGCTTTTTTTGCTAAAAGCTATGCGTTTGAAAAAGCTTGATCCAAATTTTTTTCGCAATTAAAAAAGCTTAAATAACACTCTAATTCAATTTAAAATACATCTTGAAATAAGTTATTATTTTTGGAAATATTTCAAAGCGCGAGTAATATATTTCTAACAGCTCAAAATTTTAATATACTCCATATATTTTATAATTAAATTATTCTATACTGACACAATAAAAGACACTGATTGTAATCCACCGTTGTTTTATCATTGAAGATTTCTTAGAATTTCTCGAAAAGACAAATATATATTTAATATATTACGATGCCGTTGAAATTTATTTTCTTAACTACGCTTATAATTTTCCTTTACCGTACGCTGTATCTCCACACCCGTTGTGCAAGTACAATATATACAATGGCGTGATAAAGGAAAGATGCTCTTAAAAGTGAAAAATATCGGGATTTCAATGCACTTGAGTATGAATTATACTTATAACAATATGACTATTGTAAGTTTTTAAATATATATTTTAAAAAATGATTGAAAAATCCATATTGTAGCACAATCTGCACAGAATATGGCCACTAGAATATGCTCAATTAATTTGATGGCCACAGAATATACTAAATTAATTTGATTAGAACTCATAAAAATTATTTCGCAAATTATAATAATGAACCATTATAATATCATGCATTTATATATATATATTAACATTCTGGGGGTGCTGCAGTATTGCATCTCCCATATACAAACCACCACTGGTATATATCAATACAAAAACTATTTTATACGACGTTATTGAAAAATTTATAAACGCTTTTGTATCCAATAACTTTCTTGCTTATCGAATATAATTTTAGTTCTTGGAAACAAAATGCACCCAACTATAATAATCGCTCAAAGTATCTAAAATCATGTTTGCATACAGCATTCTTTTTCATCGTCTTTGTTTTGCTCTGCGAAGCGAAAATCTAGTTTTGCATTTATTGCATTTATTCATCTGGAGTTTTCCATTCCTTCCATGGAAATTTTGAATTTGAAATTTTCCTGTATAATACAAAATTCAAATAAATATTACGATACGAGAAATATAAGTGAAAAATGTTTAACATATATTATAAATAAAGATTATTGTTACATTTCATATAATACTTATTGTTCTGCGTTAAGGCATAACTATGCTTCATATAAAGAAGCCATTGTATATCTTTTGTACGTACTATTTTTACTTATAGCCCAAAATAAACTTTTCATGTTGTGGGACATAACTTCATATTGACAGAAATTCCTTAGGAATACTTAGACGTGCATTCCTGTCTTATAGAAGAACATGAGTTGTTAACTACAGCATGAGGCTTTAATATACAATATGGTATATTTTTTATATGATTTTTATCTATTCAAATATTTTAATATTCATTTTTTAATCAAATATATATTTAGATGTAATTACAGACAGTTTACTATCAAAAAGCTTTGTTAAATAGGCAATTCGTTTTTAGTTAAAATAGACGGTCTTTGAAAACGATATTTATTTTGAATAAAATAAACTGTAATTTTTTTAATTCGAAAATTAAGAAAATAATGGTTTTCAATGTCCGCTTCAAAAGTGGAGCACGTGAATCTCAGCAAATATAGATGACCAATCCAACAATGGAGTATATGAATCTCCACAGCGTCAAGATGAGCATTTATAAACAAGCCATTTCGGATCCGCAATTTCGATTATTTGTTCAAAGCATTAACAACATAGCATAATAACAAAGATCATAAATTTGTTTTAAATCCAACATAATATAAGAATATCAATTAAAAATAGAAGGTGTAACATTTATATATAAATACATTTATTTGTATAAAAATATTATGTAGTACCACTTCATTCACTGGGATTGGTTAAATTCTTAAAAATTCAACAGCTGTAGAGATCGAGCTCGTAATTTCCACTGCTGACTAGATCATGCTATTTTCTCGACTAACAGTATAAGAGATAAATAAATAAAACATATCACACAAATATATTTTTTAAATAGGTATTTATTTAAAGGCACGCACCAAAACAATCTTTATCACATTTAGTTTTATTTTCGTTTAAAGCGTTAATACAGAATGGTAATTATTGGAAGTTTGTTTTGTCTAGAAAAGGCTGAATCTTCCGCCAATTTTCCCTCTAACCTATTTATTATTTTTTCTCCATATCCACTCCTTAGGTGAAGCATATGAACGTTACATACTATCTTCAAAAAACTCTGTCATCTACCAGTATCCTTGCTTGTTTTTGAGTTATACCTTCATTCTATAACATTCTATAACACATTCTGCAGATAGTATCTAGCATTTTCCCAAGACACTTAAAACCGGTCACCTCGAAAAATCGATATGTCAGGTTAAGACTCTCTTGAATCATCCACAATATGTGGTCGAACCCGGTCCAATGTCACGGCTTCAATTTATCACTAATTAGTAGCTGCCTTGCTTGTTCTCTAGAACAGTGATTCTCAAAGTGGGTCGCAAAAAATATTTATACGGTCACAGAAAAATTGGTGACGGATCAAAAATAAATTATTAATTTTTATTAATACTAAGAAAAAATAGTACTATTCGTCAAAATTTGAGCGTTTCAATAGAATTAAATAAAAGAAATTAACTACCTGAATATAAATTAAGCCCTTTACTCCAAATTTTTTTTGTAGACAAGTCCATACTTTAGGCGTTCTTTGATATTTATAAATGCAAAAAGAGGTCGCGGACTAAAACGTTTGAGAAACACTGTTGTAGAAAAAAGTCATAGCATCAACTCTAGAGAATTTTTTTTCAATGTATAGACTTTTAAAAAGAGGGAAAATGTTCATTTATTTTTTTGGCTGGCTCTGCAAAAGTACACTAGTTTGCAGTGAAAGAGATATTACAGGGTACATTTTGGCATTCACGAAAAATAAAGAGAGGAACCAAGAAGTAATTTCGTCTTACGAAAAAGGTACTTGAAAAGCATTAGCTAAGACCCGCACAAAGTCATGGGAGTAATTTAATCTCGGAGAACCATCTTAAATCCAATTTGTTGTAGGTGAGTGACGAATAAAGCTCTAATTAAACAGAAAACAATCCCCGAACTTTTTCCTCGTCTTTAATAAACTGACCCTTTTTTGATGATCATTTATTTTCATTATTTCTCAGAATCGCTCATTTGAACACAATCAAATCACGTGACTTGATCACTGCGAATAATTAGTCTTGAACATTAAAAATAGCCTTTATCAAAATTAGTTTTTTTTGTGGAGAAAATTCAAATATTTGAATTAATGTAATCTACATAGTAAACATAATAAATTAACTATATTTTCTTTACTTATATGTAACTAAAATCCGTTATGTGATCCCCCTCATATGTGAACTTATTCTACTATGTCAAAATTTAAAAGAGAACATTTTAAGCAAGTATTTTTTGTATAAAATAACCATCTCACATGTTTTTCAACTATATTTTTGTTTTCAGTAGTTTTAAAGTTATTTTCGTCTATTGGTTTGTATGCTAAATGGTTATTTTATACAAAATCTTCTCGTTTACGTTTTGGTTTGGTGGGATAAGTTCACTTTGAAAATATCCTCGTCATATTAAAAATGCATTTATCATAGTGACTATTTTATAAATATCAAAAAAAAATGATATACACGTGCTACATTTTATTGTTTTATCTAAATGCGTTCTAGAAACATATTTTTATAATATTTATGTTTATATTGTGATACAAAAAATGAAATACACAGTTATTTATCTGTCGTATAAATAATTGTATAATTATTACAAAAAAAATTATCAGGATATTTTTTTTACTCCATAAACATTCATATAATCTACGTTCATTGGAGTAACTAAAAAAATACTTTCCTTCTTCTCCAGCGTATAACATAACTGGTATCATTCAGATTTTGACAATATTTTTATGCCACATAAAAATGTAATTTTATAATTATAAAATATATTGTATATATTGAGTTAAAATTTATTTCTATCTTTATACATAATACTTTATTAAAAACACTGTGTTAGGTCAATTTTATACTTCAAAAAAGAGCTGAAGCCTACAATTCGAAATAGTTTCAGCGAAATATTCTCATTTAAAAATAACATTACAAACAACACGCAACTCAACAAATAATCGAACGCTAGCAATTAAATATATGTATCGTTAAACTTCGTATTTATTTGCTTCCTGTCATTTTATTGACATAAGTTATTATAAGGCATTCAAAAGGTCCACGATTCTAGGGTTATAATAATTTTAACCGAAATTTTAAAACGTAAACGGTACATTAAATTATACAAATTTAATGCCTTTCTTTAAAGCTGGGGAAATAAATGCGTCTTCATATATTTTTTACATCAGAATCGGCTACATCGATAAATACATTTACATCCAGTCAGGTGAAAATTTCAAATTGAAATAGAACAAAGCAGTGCTTTATTATTTTAATAAGTGTTATAAATATTAACTAATCATATTTTTCTGTAAATAACATTAATCATATTTAAATTATTAAAAATACACCAAAAAAGATTTTGTACTACTTGTAAGTCATTTTCAGCGTACACGTCCGTTGAAAATAATTACAATTGAATACAAAACAGTAACTTTAAATAACTTATGTTAATTTTCCATGTCATGCACATATTGTGTTTTGTTTTGCTGGCAATGTATTCAGCCTACTTAAGTACAATGTTCTAGTTGAATGTAACGTCAGTGTAATTTATGCTACACCACATAGCTGAAAATAATTCTTCTACAAGGCTTTGAGCTACATTGTTTACAAGTACACTGTCACTCACTGGCAGTATATAGATTTTTGTTTTGTCTTTGAAAAATATAGTTTGCTTACTTAGTAAACGTTTCGTAAGAGATTATGATAAAATTAACTGAATGATATTACATTATCGTATTTGCTCTGAAAGTGGAGTATGTGAATTTGTACAATATAAATGATTATTTTATGAAATTATTTTATCCTATTCAAAATCCAGTGTAA
The DNA here is from genome assembly GCA_022683975.1 of Rhyacophila evoluta. Lineage (NCBI taxonomy): Eukaryota > Metazoa > Arthropoda > Insecta > Trichoptera > Rhyacophilidae > Rhyacophila > Rhyacophila evoluta. The sequence goes on along the minus strand of JAGVSQ010008896.1, from coordinate 8,120 downwards.
TAATTAAATTCTTTAAAATTGTAGATTCGTACAAGCAACTTTCTGTACTTAACTAATGATATTATTACTCCTCAACCACAAAATTACTAAAGTCGAATTATTACATCTTTTATCGATAGCTATTTTTCATATATTTATCGATATATATTTCACTTATTGCACGACTATCAACAGATTATTGTATATATACTCTTCAGCGGCGTAGAGATTAACGTGTGCGACTTATATCCGGAAATAATGTAGCTTGAATCTCACATCTGTCGGATTTTCTAAAATCCAAAAATACAGGAACGAATTGTCATTGGGTTCAGCAATTGCCTGGGAACAAATTCTTATAAAAGATAATCTGTCAAGACCTCCACATTGTGGAGATTTATATACTCCACCGTTGGAGCGGACATCTTCACACTGTGTAAATATATATGTTTCATTTTTGGACATGGTAAAAACAACTATATTTGCTTGCTTTACTGACTATGCTTCACCATTCGAAACGTTTAATCGTGTATACAGTAGCCTAACTAATAAAATTCGTCTTTAAAGTGCCAGTAGTGACCCGGAAATAGGCTTTAATGACCTCGGAAGGTCTGCAAAAGTTCGTGCATGATTTATCATGTGATATAATGAAAGTTTTTCTTGCCGAAAGATAAAACCTAAAATTTTTTATATATTGTATTTAAAAATTTTGATAACGCTTTTCAAAACTGCAAATACTAAGAAAATCTTTCATGTGTTTAATTTATTTTAGCATTTCATAGATCAAAAAATGGATAAATCTGTTTGATTTAATAATTCATATCTTTTTTAATAAATATAGCACATTAAAATAATTACTTTTCTATGTTTATACCAACAAAGTTAATTTATAATGTAATAGTATCACTATGAAATATAATATTCTGAATTTATTACAATAAATATATAAAAACGTTCAAAATTTATGGTTGGTAAAAGAATTAAAATTTTATAACCGTTTGAATAAAATATTACTAAATTAAGTTGTAAAAAATGTTTCGAATATTTTTTTTAACACGCTATTTTTCTTCAAGCCATACATATTATATGAATAGTTCTGTTTATCCGGTTGAATGAAATATAAAATGTATGGTGCCTCAATACTTAAAGAAAATATAAATCTAAATGACCTCATTATTTATGTGGTGTTTTTATATCACCCTGTACTATTTACTCTTCCATAAATTTCCGCCATGAAATGCAAATGCATCATAATTTATATTATTATTTGTAGAGGAAAATATATCGAACTATATTTAATAACTAAGTCAACTATTAAGCGTGTTTAAAAGTCATAATAATTTGATATTTATGTTGTTATACTGTGCTCGGTCAAAAAGTGGAGCATATAGAACAGTCCGAGAATGACCACTCCGGAAATGGAATACAATTTTCCGCATTATCAAAACTTATGTTGACAGAGTTTGTCACAAGATTTGACTAACAGCTAATTTTGCAACCCATTGCGCATCCAGTATGTATTTTAATTCAGAGGCTGTAGAGTTTTTTTATTTATATTTTTGTTTAAGCCAGCTGAAACCTTATAAAAGGTTTATTTCGGCTAAACAGTTGATAAATTTTTAACAAAAAACAAAGTACATAATTTCTATCAATATTTAAATCTAAAGTTTATATTTGTTTAAAAAAAAAATTGTACACATAAAGCAATGTGTGAAGGCTGTAATAAAATGTACGTTCAATCAATGAGGTAAAAGAATTTATAAATACAAGTTTTTACATTATCTAAATGCATAAGCTTCATAATTGATTTAAAATATAAATTGAGTTATTTTATTATGTAATAATTATAATAGGTAACCTCAATGTATTTTTTTAATTTTTGCAAATGTTTTATAACATATAATAATAAAAATATATTTGATACTTAGATTATTCTATAAAGCCCAGCATATAAATTATTTCGTAAAATATAAGAACCATTTCAAATAACTGAAGAAAACATCAAAAGGATTCCTACACGAAAACTAATAAAAATTAAGCTCAGTCAACATAAACCAGATACGTAAAAGCTAACAGAAGCTTTGCAAAGAGAACCTTAGCCAAATAACTGTTTGATTTCAGCGAAATCGTATGCTGGTACATCTATCTATGCTAATAATGTAATTTTAACGAAGTATACAAACTGATTTTCTTTATATGGGTTCATACTTAGATATAGATATAAAGTAGACTACTTACAAGATTAAATCTGTGTTTGAACACTAGAATTGCTATATCAAATATAAGGATTTTTGACTAGGATTAAAAATTTCTTTAAATATTCTTTTTTTACAAGTATATTGTCGATGAGAATTGTCTAAGCCAAACATTTTACACGATTGAAATAGCTATCAATTAGCTATCAATGTGTCTGAGAATTGAAAATTTTTGAAATTAGTGTTTTGTGATAAATTGAAAATTAAAAACTACGCGCACATTAAATTCCAAAACAAAGTTTTTGTTTGAAGGAAATATAACTAAAATTTATGATTTAACAACGCCCAACAAACCCACAGAGTAAACTTTAGTCTACCATTCTGTATTGTAGAGATTTTTTTGTTGAAGTCTAAAACAGACTCTAATAGGATGAAATAAGTACAAAATTTCTTTGGAAAATATTACAGTACCAAATAATAAATCATAATAATTATTTCATTGAAAATTAGCACTGACAATTAATAAATACATAAAAAGTTTGTTTCACGAAAATTTTGTTTCTATTTTCTTAGCTTTCAAATTTCTGCGATGTTTAGTTGGATTTTTTAACAACGTCCCACGCAACTCCATGGGTGCTATAAATCATTACGATTTTTCATAAAAAAAGTTCTTCCAACTAAATAATGAATGTTTTTTTTATGTAGCACATACAACACAGAATTCGTAATATTTATTTAAGAAACACTTCCTACCACATTACAAAAGCTTTGCCGCTTTCTTAGCATAAAAATGTTAAGTTTTTAGAAACGAATAATGGTAACTGCGGGAGCTTTGCTGCTGAAATTTAAGAATTCAAGTTCCACAGCTGGATAAAACATTAAAAGATTTTGGACTAAGTAAGGCTGATGCTCTCATACCTATTGAGCCTATGGGCCAAGAGATTTAGGACTAGACACCCGATACATTAAAAAATTGTAACAAAATAAAATCTATGTAAGTTTTTTTCTTTTATTCATCTATGTATTCCATATTTTGAGAGAAAATAATTTTTAAAACATTATTTTATCTCTAAGTGAAGTGTTCTTTATTAACATTTCAATATCTTTTATTTATTATAGTATAATATAATATGTGCGTTATTTTAATATTATGAAATGTATTATACTGTCCATTCTGGTATGGTCATCTCTATATTGTGGGCCCATTGTACATAAAATTTCTTTAAATGTAAATTATGTTAAAGAAAATTATTTTGAAAATTATTGTAAAAATTAAATCATATTGGAATGGATTGCGTTCATTTATGTATTCTTCTCGTATATTCACAATTAAATAGAAAACTTAGTCACTGTGCTAATTATTAACAAAAAATATAAAAAAAGAAATCAAATAGGTTTTAAGAGAAAAAAAGAGCATTATAAAATACAGGAAAAAGAGCTACAAGTACGTCCATAACTTATTTATTTATCTAAGGCTACTCCTTGCTCCCTAACAATGTAAAGGTTAGTGTGCACGCCTAGCAATCCGCAGAATGCGGGTTTGATTTTTCATCTGTCGGATTAAAAAATAAATCTGAAAATTAAGGACTGGGTGCCCATTGGATTGAGCAATTCTCTCAAACAATTGCTGTGAAAAATAATCTATCAAGCTGTTTTCACATTACGGAAATCCATAAACTCTGCTTTTGGAGTGGATCTTCGTACTGTATAGATCCATATGCCCTACTTTGGAAACGAGCGTGGTATAAAATAACTGCTTGTATAACCATTTTTATCGGCAGCTTTTTTTCCAAATATTCTTTGAATCTAGAGTATATATGTATATAGAAGGTCTTAAGAGTCGTAAACTCGTATGAAAATGATAATGATATGACTACCTAAATTAAAGGCAGTTCAGGAGTGAATAAAGCCTTCTAAAAAATAACGAAACACCTGCGGCACGCACAGCGGAAACTCTTTCATAAAAACTTTTCAGTAAATTGGCTTTCGTCTACAAAAAGTTTTAGTTCTGAATACTATACAAATGTTCTAAAGTTAACTAAAACTGTTTTTTGCAATTTGGATGAAGTGTGAATCGAAAAGTTTTTCATTGTTGTAAATTTGCTTATATGACATAAAAAAAAAATTATGGCTTCCACGGTATTAAATAATACAATTTCAATATTAGTCTAATAGCAATTTAAAAAAGTAGAAGCCGGATATTATAATCACAGATAATTATTATCAATCGGCTTTTTTTACTCAAATCAATTGATACTAAGCGATATCACATATAATTACTTTAAAATAATTCGCTTTTTATAATCCAACGTCGGCGATTGTTATCTATTCCAATAATCATCTGAAGCATATTATACGTTAATATATACATAACTTTGAGAATACAATAAATATGAGGATTGTAGTAAGGAGTTAATAAATTCAAACAAATGATATTTTCAAATAAATTGTAAGTTTTTAAAAAAATTGTTAACCCCTTTAAACCTGCATTAATACCAACAGGAGAAAAAAATATCTTTTTGTTGATTGAATGTGAAATGTTTATGATTTTGTGTGGATTATCATTTAAATCGCGGTTTCGTTTTTCAACGCCATAAGGCTATATTTATTTATTGTTTAGTACACATAGCAAATAATGGTTCAAATAAAATTTTAACCGTATCCGTGTTGAAGATGCAGCATACAAATTTACATAAAATGAAATTTGTTATCATGATGGATTCTTAAGATATTTACACGTATTGAATACCAGCCAATCATTTATTTAATATCGATGAAATTTATTTTAATATTAAATTATTATAACATTAATTATAAAACATATCGATTTCAATGCAGCTTTAAAACTCGAGTCACTGAGGCGGCCCAACGGTGGGATACATTTTTTGAATGACTGGGTCTATTTATGACCACCATACAACATAATCATTATACAAATATTTAAATTGTTCGAAACGTAATTATCATTTCTACATTAGTTAAATCTTTGCAATATCAGACTACAATGCATTTATAATCAATTATAAATTTATTATGAATCTGACAATGAGAAATTATTTCAGCACATTTGTTTTACTGATGGTTCATCAGCTATTTTTCTTTTACAAATTGAAAGCTAATATATTCAAGTGCGAAACAAAAAACTGAAAAAAAATTGTCGTATATTCATTTCAAACAAATCATAAAACAGAAACAATATAAATTCGATTTATATTCATACAGAACCGGCATTCGTGTTTGCAAAGTATTTTGTTGAAAAGCAAAACTTTTAAAGCTTTTTGCCTTAAACTTTGATTTTTGTGGGAATTTTAGCCTCTAATAATATTTTATATTGTTATTTGTGCAAAAATCGAATGCGCAAATCCCGAGAAAACGTCAAGTTTGCAAATTCATAGGAACGATATATTTAAAACTGTAACGTTTACAGTGCGTGAACAATATTGTATCATTGCACGATACCATAAATTACTTTCCAAAAGAGCTTTGATAGGAAAAGTTTTCCACATTATAATGAATCGAAATGATTTATTCTACTCTTGAAAAAATGAAAACCGTATTTTCAACGGCTTTAAATACATTATATAATAAAACTGATTGTAAAATGTTTAATGTAAAAACCGGAATATTAAAGAATGTGAAAAATAAATTGAATTTTATTTATGAGATGATTCGTATTTTGTTATGTTCGCTCTGAAAGTTAAGCATATAGTCAAAATATAATTGACTCAAACCAAGTAACCCCTATAACTAAGTAACCCTAAGTAACCTAAGGGCTAGCCCCGTGATTTTTAGCGCCCTGGGTAATTCCAGCGCCCCTTTAAAAAATCATAATGAAAAGAAACACATATCGGATAGTAATTAAAACTACAGATTTAGCAACCGAGTATATCTTCGTGTCGTTAAAATTAAGTCTTTATATGTAATTTTAATGTATCGACTGTTTAGCCGAAATAAACCTTTTAAAAGGTTTCATCTGGCTAAAATTAAATAATAATAATAACACATACTTAAATATACGACTAAAATATGGCAAACTAAATTCATAGTTTGGTAGGTAACGTACCATCGCGTATAATTTTGATAAGTTTAAAAGCGAACGTTGTATCATTATTCATATATAAAGTTATTAATTATCAACGTTCACTCTCATTCCCAGAAGATACGTCCACATGCAGAAATTAATATGGATAAAAACAACACGTTTCTCTCTAAGGGTATAAGAAATAATTAAAATCAAATGCATGAAGCGTCAAATCATTTGACAAACTAGTTTACGTTGCGCAAACATAAAATTTAATTAAACTATAAAATGATTTTCAGCAGAAACTAAAACCACCAGCTCATTTATTATCTACGATATAATACTGTACTGGTAGAGCTTTTAGAAACAAATACCTAGCGATATTATGTATTATAATACTAATGCAATTATAGTCTTTCTCTTGTTTTATATTTCTCTTGTTTTATATTTCTGAAATTAATTTTAGATTTCATAAATTCAAGATTTATAATAAGCTTTCTTATACCATGTTCGCCCTGAAAGTGAAGCATGTGAATCTACACTGTGTGAAGATATCCACTGTGAAATTGGATTATATTTATGTATCTCCGTAGTTTGAAGACGTATTGACAGATTATTTTTCACGAGATTGTTAATCAGACAATTGCTCAACTCAATGGGCATCCGGTTCCACATTTTTAGATTCTTAAAATCCGACAGATGTGGGAATCAAACCCGCATTCCCCGGATGTCTAGCCACGCACGCTACCAACTGTACTACCGGAAGGATTAACAATAAAAAAGTCTCTGATACTTCTTAATATACTGAAAAATATGCAGATTAATGGCAAAAAATATTTCACGTTTTTCAGGTTATATTACGGTGACCGAATGGTGTTCGTCTATGGAGGCTGCAACAATGCTGGGTCTACCTTGGCGAATGCTACGAGACAAGCTGGTAAGGGATGATCCAGAAACTGGAAGAGTGAGATACATGGATACCTTCGATGGTGCCAACGCTGATCTTATGGTAAACTTTTATTCATTTATAATATGTATTTGTTCCAATCTATTTTGGTTCTTTTGTGCCTCTTAACGTTGTTTTATTAAAAATATTACATTTTAACTTAGCTTTTATACAATATATACAACGCTTGTGAAAATACAACAGTTATTGTACATCTAGAAATCTGGTTGAAAACGTAGATAGGTACTATATCAATATACTGAGTTTTAAGACTGAAAAATTAAATTAATAGTTATTATCCATAATTAATTCTTTGAAATTATCAGGTAAAAATATAATCGGTTATTGTAGTTTTATAAATATGAAATTATTTCTTTGTTAATAAAATGTCAAAATAAGTCTATATACTCTATTTTCTGGATTGGTTATCGTCATATTGTTGTAATCTATATGCTCCACTTTTGGAGCATAGACAGTGTTTATTTTGTAAGAAATTTATTGTTTTATGAACATTTTGAAATTACATTATAAAATCTCGTTTATTTTACGTTATAAAACCTTCCCGTAGTTACGCTAGAGAGCTTTCGCGTACAACCAACTGCTTATTCAAACAATTTTTATAAGACAATAAAAAAACCCTTACCGCAATATTCTCACGTTGCAGACTAATTGAATTTAAAATGTCTCACTTTGATTCAATACTTCAGCGTCAAGAAAAATGTTAATTAAAGTGACGCCATGAAGAAATAAAAGCTTAGGTAAGAGCTTTTTATGCAAAATTCATGACGCAATCGCAGCGTAGTAAATTAAAACGGGAAAAATCGATATAATTCAATTGGCAGATTAATGCAAGTACAAGTGACAAATCATTTGTTTTCTTCTTCCTGGTACTATAATCACTTTAACTCAAATTCTAATTTATTTAAAACTGGTAAACTTCCATATGTGAGATCACTGTTGGCGACCCGGATTTCGCCTTTCG
>JAGVSQ010008895.1:1345-14023 GCA_022683975.1 Rhyacophila evoluta | reverse complement strand
AAAATCAGTTTAAAAAATATATATAATTACAATGTATACAGTAGAAAAGACTTTTACAACACCAAAAGCAGGGCTTGTGAAAATCACGACCAGAAAAAAGGACTCACACCCCGTCTTGAATAACTCATTACAATACTATTAAACTAAATAAATTACCCGTTTTTATCCTCATGAATTTATTGTGTGGTACTTAAATATTTTGACTTTGGCCCAAAATCATTAGATATACGTTATTTCTGTAAAATTTGTTCTGTGTGGGTCAAGTCCTTTTTCTTTTCTAAGGTCGATGTAATACTATCATTCCAATTAATATATATTTATCGATTTCAAAGTCTTTAAATAAATGATATTTTTCGTGTTATTATTGTTTATTTATAGATAGTTTTCCTCTTTAAATCTATTTGGAGGTTATAAATGAATGAAGATGGATATCTTTTTTGATAGATGCCTATCGAGATGAGAGAAAAGTCCGTTTTTTTTGAATTGTTACTATCATCGCTAAAAAATCTGCATTCAATAGTGCTTCCATCGGATACTAATCTAAGGACATCGATTTGTAGTCGGATATGCTTGAGTTGCACACGTACACCATGCAAGGAGTATCACGTTGGAAAACCTATCGTGATAGGACGTCTCATAAGGTCGGGTCACGTGCGCGGGATGAACGAATCACGCCTCGCGAAAATACTGACATTCAGAAAACATGACAGCAGACGGAGGGTCGACTGACCACGTACACGCTGACTGAGTAATACGAAGCAGCCTTGAAAGCACCGCATGGAGACGGGTGTTGTAAAAGGTTTAACCCCGAAATAAAATGATAAGAAAAAGAATTTCCGAGGCATGGACCACGGGTCTATTTAAAATAAAATAAAATATTGCGTCATGGGCATTTTCGTTTGTAATATCGTCGGCCCAAATGCAAAAGGATAATTATGCAGAAATTTCGTTCGCGTTAAAAAAGTTATTTAAACAGTTTTATGAGTGAAAAACAGTTCTCAATGGACCACTATTTTATTTAATCACTTAGACGTATATATTTAAAAAACTCTAACAAATTAAATACTAGTTTTGAAATATTTAAAGAAACATAGAATTGGATGCGTACAACTCCTTCAATATGCCATTATTTTAAAGTGGGATTACTACCAAGAGATTTTTGTAAGTGGCCAGTTTTTTTGCGTATGCATAAGTTAGATATTATAAATCGATTTTTTCCAAAAAATAGATCCCAAGTGAGTTAGTCATTTTATGCAGATCGAATGTGGAAATAAAAAGGAAGTAACCTACACAGAATACATTTTACAAGAGGCACACAACGTTTATTTATTGATTTCGGGCCAAATTTAAATTATTAAATAGAGTTAACCTTAAAGTGCACGAATATTTAAATTTGTATTGTATTAACTTGATTAGGTATTAATTTAGTTCAAATTATTTAAGAAAAAATAATTCGGCACTTGAACCATACATATTCTTGATGGAACATGTATTAAGTATACATTGTGATTATCGAAAAAAGGTATTTCGAAAAAGCTGAGGGTAACGTTTTTTTTCTTTCCAGAGTCGATATATTATATATTGTACATTGAATTGGGACTGTATGGTTATGTATTGTAATTAAAAACGTCTGTCACGTAGAAAAAAAAACGAAAAATAAATCATAACTCGAAACTGTCACTATGTTTTTGAGATTTTCAAAAAAATGTCTCCGCTAAATACTGTGCACATAGAAACTATCTGGGACACTTGTGGCGAATACCTTTTTCAATGAGAAATATGTTCACCATACCCAAGCTAAAAAATAATAAACGCTTATTAATTAATGTAAGTCGTTCATATAATTTATAATACTAACTAACATAACACGCACATTTAAAACTGATTAATATCTTTCGCCTTTTAAAGGGTAATATAATATTTCAAATGCGTAGGAGCGTAAGTAATTTAAATAACAAACAGGTCATTATATTTCCTGAAAGATAAGCAACCAAAATTGAATTTAATTAAGATAAATAACTTGATATTTTTAATCAAAACTTTGGATGGTAACTAGTTCTTGGCCTAAAAGAGAGGGCAACGAAAGAAGAAGAATTTCGTGCATATTAAAATGGAGCAAAGAAACTTATCGCAGCTTCCAAGATGGTGGATTAAAATAATGACTTGATTGTAATGCCTCGCTGTTGTCACTGCTTTAAAAGCACGTTCCAGACTCTCGGATAATCCCGGGACTTACGGAATCTGTATCTTAACACATCCTTCCCTTCAAAGACCCTCGGGGACTTATAAACAAAGTCAAAATAGTCTGTAAATAATTTTACAACGCTTCAAAGCCATGGCGTTCGTGTACAATAAGAAAGTACCTCGAAATATATTTTTGATAAGATATAATGGTGTTTAATCGGAATGCTGTGAACATATCGTAATATTGTCAAAAGATATATATATTCAAAAAAGGAACACAATCAAATTTAATTCTAAACAAATAATAGTTCATAGTACAATTTACACACATAACATTTTCATAGTTGTATTTACGTGAAATAAAATCTTTTTATAATTGAAAAAAAAACATGTTTTCAAAACACTGTAAAATAAGACTTATAGAATAAATATCAAATATTAATTAGATAACTTCAATAGTAAACCCGTCGGGGATTTAAAGTGATGGCCATGTAAAAATAATGCCAGGTTTTTGGCTGGATGGATAGAAAATATCTTGACCATGTGGATACTTCACTAGAAGCAGGTTAGACTAAATCAAGAAAAATGTATACTAACTGCGTGAAATAGAAAGAAACTGGAGAAGATGAGTCAATGATAGAGGTTAAATAAATAGAAGAAATCAAATATCATTATGGGATATATATAGTACCAAATAAGAAAAATGGATTAATATAATAACCCTTTTAAATGTTCGATTAAACGAATAAATGAGCACAATCCGGATAAAAATACGTTCACAAACAAGAAATCATATGTGTTATTAAACTAAACTGAAGTAATTTAGGCATTAGTAAGAAATATGTTTTGTCTCCCCATAAGCGTACTGGTTAGCGTACTCGCCTTGCATCTGGGGAATGCGGGTTAGATTCATACATCTGCCGGATTTTTGAAAATCCAAAAATGCAGAGTTCGATACTCATTGGATTGAGCATTTTTTGAGAAGTAATTTTTGTGAAAAACAATTTATCAAGACTATATACTCCACTTTTAGAGTGGATATCTTCACATTGCATTTTGGAGCGAATATAGTAAAAATGTACAAAAATTCTCTTCCAATATGTGCCATAATAATTGGGAGACTTCTTTTTTCCTGCTTCCTATGAGTTCCTGAAGTCTTCCAAAACGGTGTAATTTCAACTATCACTTGGAAGACGAAATAAGCAAGATTTAATTATTCCAGAGAAATCCGCAATACGTGTACCAACTAACTGGGAAACGTAGCGTATAAACAAAAAAAAGTTCATTTGCAGTTTTTAAAATTAATAAATTTCTTATATCGTGGATTTGGGATAATATTTTACATACACTAAAACTAAAGGACACGTCTCTTCTAAGCAGCGTCTACATTTTATGTTAAAATATTTTATTCGGTGGTGTAATAATTTATACGATCATATCAAGTGAGATTTCTTGAACCATTAACTTGACAGATTAAACGTTTTAACACTCACACCACGGGAAGGCAGTAGATTTATTTGACGTTCGTAGAGGTCTTCGGAAAGGTTTTTAGTCTCGCGAGTAACGCATAATCGTAACTCTTCTTCTCGTGTGGGGGTTAGTGAGAGATGTCGTGATCTTTTACACTTCCCCACTCGACTAAAAATACTTTTCGAATAAAAAATGTGCTAGCCAAAAAAAAAATAGAACTTCTTAAACAAATGTGTAATAAAAACAACATCGAAAACCGTTCTGGTTTCCAAACGACTAGGTTAGAATAATATAATAGTAATCGCTATCGAAAACAAGAGAAAACATTTTCCCTCCAATATTAAGCGCGGAAACTTTGAAAATATTAAAATTACTATCACCATACACGCGATAGCTTCATAATATCACTATCAGAAGTATACCGACGCGCAACGAAGTAAAACATTTTATAAAGGAAAACGAATAATTTCTAAGGTATAAGTTGCAAAAAGATGTTTGATAACAAATGTTATCTATTTGATGGTAAAAAACATGTGATACACTTATTTGTTGATAAATGTATATACTATGTTTGCTCCCAAAGTGGAGCATATGGATCCACATAGTGTGGAGAAATCCAATCCGAAAATGGAGTATATGGATCTCCGCAATATGAAGACGTTTTGATAGATTATTTTTCACGAGAATCGTTTGTCAGACAATTGCTCAACTAAATGGGCATCCAGTCCTGGATTTTAGGATTTAAAAAATACGACCAGATGAGGAATAAAACCGCATTCCTCGGATTCTAGGTACATACGCTATCAATTACGATAACTGGGGATTTTTTTTTACCAAGCTAAATAGCTTAAATATCGCTTTCAAAACATGACATATAATTGAGACTACACTAGCAAATAATAGGTTACACTATAAATAAGGTCCAAGTATCAGTTTTAGTACAAACGCTTACCCTTTTTATTCATGTCTCCATCATTTTTACAATGGATTTCCACAGTGTGAATATATTCACTCCAAAAGAGAAATATATATGTAGATCTTCGAAGATCAATTTGAAGTTAAGATTTTTTATGAGTATTGGTTGTCAGTCCATAGCTCAAAGCATCCAGTCCTCCTTTGTTAGATTAAAAAAATAGGATATCTGAGATTTGAACACGCAACCACCAATATCGAAATTCGCATGCTTACCTCTAGGCCACCGGAGGGAAACGTAATGTATGAACCTAGGTAAATAATATATGGAGTTACTAAAGCAAATGTGTCAATTAAAAAATACTTATTTTATCGCATTGGGTTCTCTGATAATTTCTGTTTTTTTCACATAATTTTCCGAAGCATTACGTTTTCTATAGATATATACATATAAAATCCAAAAAACTCCAAATTTTTAAAATACATTTCCTTTTACAAATTATTTCTCGAATGAATAGGCACATGCCTTCGTCTGACGTAGCCTTAAACGTGATCAGTTGTCATAGTTACGATAAAATTATCACTGTAAGATTAATTAAGTTAGAACACCTTTCACTGTAAAATAATATCCTATTATATCTTCAATAAAGTATATGCTATACGTAATTAAAACTTTAAACGATTATTTTTAAATAATCTTCCCGATATGATCTGACTCGATTCTGCTTACGAACGATATATTTTTGATATATATGAATGGAAAAGATATATATTTTGAAGTGTTTTTATAATGTCCGAGTGAAATTATCAAAATTTTTTCGAGCTTTTTTTCGATAAAATAACTCATTACTAAAATAACTTTGACGTATAACATTAATACGGGACATGGTTATAGCGTGGTGGAACAAGATTGTATTATTAAACTATATTAAGCTTAAAGTGCACTTGTCAACCATGCACTTTAAGCTATCGATATCGCTCACGATGTCACTCGTGCTTAGGTCAGAAGTTAGCATGCGGGCCTTTGAGCCGAAAATTATGGGTTTAAATTCCACAGCTGCCGGATTTTAAAAAAAACGTAGAATTGGAGGCTGAATGCGTTGAGCAATTGACTGACAACATTTTTTTATAATGAATGTTTCTTTATTTCTGGAATGCTAATCTTCAAACCATTGAGATTTATTTATACGGACATTGTAAGAAATTGCTCACAATAAAATTATACCTCGTATATCATACAATACAAACATTACAGAAAATGAAAAAAAAATGTTAATACAACATGAAGTATCGCATTTGTTTCGCTACATAAAAATATCATTGAATTAAACGTTGAAATAAATAAAGATTTGAACATAATATAATGCACAAAAGTCACGATAGGTAAAAACTTTTACAGTTATGACAATGGTACGGCTGTGAATTTGTCTTGCCGTAAAGTATGTATTTTATATTAGAATAGCTGCAAAGTTTTCTCGATATGTAATAAAAAAGAAAGTGATAAACGAATATATTCCATACTCTGTTCGCAAATTAACTGTAATATGCTTACCAAAGAATAAGCCAACTTTTCTATTAAAAAAAAGCTTGTGATTGTTACGTCAAAAAATATTGTTTTATATTAAAGAAATAGAGAAAAATTAGAGATTTAAAGTTAATTTGAATAAAAAAATGACTGGTTGATATAGCTCTACAAAGCATGGTTCTATATTTTTTTAGTTATGTGTGTGTTTTACTGACCAAAATTCAAATATACCAAATGGTGTGCGATAATCATCAAAGCTTTAAAAACTTTTTTGGTATTAAATCGGCCAACTTTTCAATCCATCAACTTGACATTACTTTAATGCTGCCTGTATAAAAGCTTCCGTTGAATTTCAAGTGTAATCCTCTTTTTAAAATACAAATTTAGTCAATTTCGAAAATTGAATCTGATGATTTTTTAACAAAATAAAAGCTCTGCATATTTTTACATATTTATGCAGTCAAATTAGCAAATTAACTTTGGTATTGAAAAATACATGGTCATACAAAATGGAACTCTTTATTTTAAATCATAAAGTTATATTTTAAAATTATCTTTGTGCTATAATGTCCACTTTATCATATTGATTTATTCAGTATCACGATATAAATATAACAAATAGGTCTATGCAGTATACATTTTTTACAGAAAAATGCTTTTATATTAATCGCTGAAACCATAAGATGACTCGACAGTCGAGACCGAAATTAGTCCCTCTCATTATTAGATATAATTAAATATCATTATTAAAACGCTATATTAAAATATGAAAGCATAAAATAATGTAAAGCTTTTAAAAATCTGCTTATAAATACTTTTCTACGAGAATTTAAAAGCTTTCTAAATAAAAAATCTTTAAAAGATGTAGGAATCAAATTCGCAATTTCCGGTATTAGAGTGCGTACGTTTATCTTAAGATGACTACACAAAACAAAAAAGGTTTATGTTAAAAAGTTTAAAACTTTAATAGTAGACATAGATAAATATATGTTACTGCTTTAGCTACACAGAATACACATATATATTTACACGCACAGTTTTGACATAAAGTTTTAAAAAAATCCACAAAGATCGATTGTTTGGCTATGATTTTAGTCCTTTGAATTCATGTCTCAGTTATAAATACATGAATACTGTATAACTGAGAAAAATAATGTAGAATTTTTCCAGAGGGCCGGATATTAAAACTGGAAGCTTCAAATAGAATCGGAAAACTTTTTTTGGGAAAATAAACATCAGTTACTCAATACGTCAAACAGTATATTTTTGGTATTCTTCTAAGGTTATATGTTTTGAAGGTTAATGAAATATGGCGTCTTCTATCACAGTGAAATATTCAGTATGTAATTCATAATATAATATTAAGTAATTGTCAAGTAAATATCAATTCATTTTAATAATGAGTTTTGAGATGATAAAGTTTTTCCCGATTTTATTTCTCATATTAAATAGTTTTACATATACAACACGGTACATAATAATACCAAAAGACTTTCAATTATTTAAAGTCGTGAAAACAAAGAACTATCATAAAAACAGCAGTTAATGAAAGTAAAAGTAAAAATAAAATAAAGAAATTAGAAAATAGGAAAAGAAAGAGAACTTATCCACAAAATAAGGCGTGTGATATGACAGATATTTATAATTCACCTTCGTATCAATTGACTCTTATGTCAGAAGGAACCAATGACGAAAACGATCCTATTAAATAAAAGTATTGCTTTTCTTAATGGCATCACTAATGATATGTTTGTTCTAGACTTTAAAAATATAAAATAATCTATATTTTATCAAATTAACCATGGTATTAAAGTTCAGTTACAACACTATATAAGTGTTTAACTGATTTAGATTTTTTGCCACATGATTTCTATTTAAGACATCAGTCTTATAATATATAATTTTCCTTTTATAATCTTTTTCATAAAATACTTAGAGTTTGTTTCTTTGTAATTTATCTCATTTAATAAGTTATTGATGGTGAGATTAATGTCTAAAATATCAAAAGTCCGCAATTTAAGCCGACTCACTTGGAGTAGTGCCAAGTTACTGCAGTATTTTTACTGCTAAATCGAAACGCGTCCTAAACATATTTAATAAAATATAAATTTAAAGATAACTGTGAACTGTAATAATTAATTATTGGCGAGAAATGAGGATTATTTGTGCCGTGGCACATTAGAATACTTAACGTTTTTATCTGTTGGAATATATATAAATATCATAGTGTGGGCTTATTCAGTTTATCCTCAAATGCCTGCTTAATTATTTTACATACGGTAAAAATCACAGTATTAAAAAAAAAAATCATATGTAATGACTGAAGAAAGGAAGAAAAACGTCACTCTCAATTTTTTCAAAATAGCCTTGTTTCGATAGTCATAATTTAAACAATTTTATACAAGTTTTATAAAAAAGGTGCAAGACACAAGTGCGGAATTAGTATCTAAATTTAGCTTTTAATTTTGAAAAGATGATGCTCTGTCAATTTTGTGATTAAGAAATACAACTTCTATTATACATCATTTCAAATGATTTTTATTGAATAACTTATTAAATTAACACCGGGTTGAATAAATATAGCACTAGTTAAAGAATTCATGCTCTTTATGGGAATTTAGACTTTGGCCTGAAATCGTCAATAGTACGTATTTTGCGCCTCTTGTAAAATTCGTTCTTTATAGGTTACGTCCTTTTTACGTTCTACAATTGATATATATGGTCATTGCTGAACGATGTTACATATGAATAAATATTTGGATACACATTTTCTTCAAATTGGGCGTGCAGTAAATAAGGGTTTCTACGTTATATCTAATATTGATCTTTGCGTCACTGATTGCTATCGGATGAATGGAAGTAATTTGGATTTTTATTGCCAATTATTTTTCTTTCACACTTAGTATAATAATTATTCTCTTCTCTGCTTCTCAAATCGGTAAATAAAAAGAAACACAATTGAGATACAGTTAGGGTATAACATTTAAAAAAAAATACGTGTAATAAATACTAAGTAATTAAAGAGATAAATTAATCTAGTGAGAGATTAATCTTTGAAAGATGACGCGTAGTTGAATAAAAAAATAATTGTATGATTTGTAGTCCATTTAATCTTGTTGTCTCAGTGGACGAAAAATAATTGAACACGTCGAACACTGGAGGTTACAGGTTTAAAATCCACGGCTGTTTTTAAACAAGTCTTTGTGTTACGGTTGTCTATATACTCCACTTTATCGTGTGGAAATTTTCATACTAATCTTTTTTTGGAAAAAAATTGTCAAATAATATCTAAATGTTTTACCTGATATTTCTGAAAGTTCTTTCTCTCAAATTTTGTTAAACACGTCTCAAAAATTATTAAATTAAAAAATTAGGACTGTCGCAAGAAATAAATGAACAATGACGAATGTTGGCATGATACAAACCTGACAATAATATTTTAACACTAACAAATTAACAAAACTATGATTAATTTTCGAAATAGCGAATTGAACACAAAAAACATTATTTTAATAATAATCCGGTAAAATATAATTTTTTATGTTTATCGGTGATAAAAAATAATTTAAAAAATGGAATCAATCATATTTGAAAACGACTTCACTGTGAAAGTTTATATACATAAAAACTGAAGCTATAGGAATTTTCTATTAACATTATCTTAACTCTAAGAAAGCAGTTATTTTAAACTGTCAATCTCAGTTAGAATAATATACTCTCTGGTTATAAATCTATACCCACTTGGAATAAGGAGGTAACTCCATAATGCGCAACTAAGAGAAGTGTTTTAAAGTTTGTTAATTTTTATTTGTAAAAAATCTGTTTATTTAATTATCAAATTCAAAAAAAATCAATCATATAGTTTTATTCACACATATACGTATAATACATATATATATATTAACATATCTGCTCTGAAAGTGAAACATATAAATAATTAATTTCACATATGGAAGTTTACCAGTTTTAAATAATTTAGAATTTGAGGCTTATGAATTTATATAATGTAAAGATATCCGCTCTAAAATTATAGTAAATGAATTTCCACAAAGTGAAAATATATCTTGACAGACTACTTTTCAAGAGAACAGTTGGTCAAAAAATTGCTCATCCCAGATGGCATATAGCATTGAATTTTTGGATTTTTAAAATTTCGGCAGTTGCGGTAATCAAACTCGCACTCCCCAGATGCCAAAAGCGCATCTTAACCTCTCAGATATCAGGAAGACATTGCATTGAATTACATGTAATTTTTTTTCCTTAAATTAGTAAAATAATCTAAATATTTCAATATTTAAACTTCAATATAAGAGACAACAAATTCGAAAAGAAGTGAAAGTGTAAACATTGGACAATGGTTAGAAGAATCTGTTTTATGGCCTAGATGCAGTCATAGATTTAGAAGGGTTAATTTAAAAGTTCCTGATTTCTGTACAGTTAAATATAATAATGTTGAAGAAGAAGTAAATGAAAAAAAATGTTTTACAGTCATTGGAAGTATAATGGATGAAGATTACACTAAGTATCACATCATGACAAAAAGCGAACAAACAAATGAAATTATGAACTTGAGATCTTTATAATATTTTCGTAATTTTAGACAGTATGCTGTGTTTGTAATCACACAGCATACTTTAAAAGTGAAAACAAAACTTGTTTATTATCGTGAATCTTCACTGGCCATGTATTTCGGCATTTACTTTTTTGGATTATTTTTTATAGAATGGACGTTTTATCTCTAATGGCTCACCCTCATTAGTTTGTTATGTCGAGTTTTTACCATACTAGTTTATTCCAAACTTGACTACACAAAATAACATCTTATATTTTACGAGTAATTAACTTGATTTGGACAAAAATATGACTTGCCTTCTTATTCTCGGGTGGTACACTCAAACCATTTGATTACATATAACCCGTATGCCTTACATACGGGTATATTACGTTGACACTGAGTATTCAATATCACATGAGTGATATGTTTAAGATGCCTTGTGTACTCACATCGCTTACGAGTGAAATTTGTTTACTCCGCTGATACCAGCGTAGAAAGCCTTGATTAAATTCAAAACTTACCACAGCGTGTCAAGCGTGTCAATATTTATATGAAATGCATCTGTATACAAACACTTTTCCATAGTATCGTAGAAACATCTTATGTATATATTTATGCTTTCATTTCGACTGTGGAAAAGAAAAAACGTCAGCCTCAATTTTTCAAAAGAGCTTTTATTCAATAATTTGAATGTATCCCACTTAATACACGTTTCATCAAAAGAATGTAAGCTGAAAATGCCGAATAATTGTCTAAATTTAGCTTTTAACTTTAAGAAAATGATAGCCTGTAAAATTTGCAAACAGGAAAAAGAGTTTTCAAAGGTTTTTTTTTTTAAATAACTTATAAAATTAATATCAGGTTGAGTAAATAAAATACCGGTTTTGGTCTTCAGGCACTTTAAGATTATTTCTATGTAATGTTCTGGACTTTGGCTCAAAACCATCAAATAAACATTTTTTGTTGCTTCTTGTGAAATTTGTTCTCTGTGGCTTATGTACCCTTTCATTTCCATGGGTGAATTTTAAATTCAACGAATGATTTACTAAGTGAGAACATTTAAGTATTTTAAGTGCTATATATGTAACCTACTGAACTGAAATAACTAAAGATTGTACTGATATTCTATTTAAAAACAATTTAAGCCATTTTTTATATTCATTTTTTTACCATATTCGATCCAAAAGTGAAGCATATGGATTTATACAATGCGACCATAACCGCTCTGAAAGTGAAGGATATGGATCTCCGCAGTGTGAATCGTTAAAATATCTTGAACGACTATTTTCATGCTAATATTATATAAGACAAGGCATCTTTGTATTCCTATATTTTGGTTTATTTGATTGATGATGTCAACTTTGAAAGTTATTTGCTGTATTTTAAAATTAATCAGAACGATTTCATTCCTTTTATTTGTTTATGTCAATCAAAAATAATCCTGTTTTCAAAGTGATTTACTTTTTGCTTTTTTCATCTACTTTCGATCAATTTCTTTCAACGCTTTATTGTTACGGATATCCACCGAACTTAATCAATTCTTCAATCTGTTGAATACTAAACCTAAGCACCATTCATCCGTTCCGTCCTTACATCAGATTATAATCAGGCGTATCCCGTATGCTTTAATATCGAGAAATGAACTACTTTACTTAGAAATGTCACGGGGGTAAATACAAATTACCTAAGGATTCTCGTAAAAAATAATCTGTCAAGACATGTATGTCCACTTTAGGAGCGAACATAATTCAAAAAGTTATAACATAAAAATATATTGTTAATGTAATATAATACTTGTCTCCCGGGTTAGCGTAGTTGGTAGCGTGCGCGCCTAGAAATCTAGGGAATGCGAGTTAGGTTAGGTTAGATAAAAAATACTGATATAAGAATATTGATGGGAGGATTCTATTAAAAAAATATTATTACGATATATTTATTATTATTATAGCATTAATTATTTGATTCCCGTGTCTTTCAGGTTAGCGTAGTTGGTAGCGTGCGCGCCTAGAAATCTAGGGAATGCGAGTTAGGT
>JAGVSQ010008894.1:0-14023 GCA_022683975.1 Rhyacophila evoluta | reverse complement strand
CGACGGGAATGTCCCGGGAGTAAATATAAATTACCCAAGACTTAGGTTACCACGCGCGCAAGTGTGCTGAAGTTAAAAGAAATATAATGATAAAAAAAGATAATTATAAAAATTTACGTCTAAGGCCCAGGCTGCGATAGTCCCCACGGCGGCAGAGCGACAGCAGCATAACGTCACCAACAGAGAAGCAAAATAGCTATAAATGGGTGAGTGAGCAGGCTATTGCGACGACAACGTGATGTCACGCTGCCAAACTTGCTCAATTGCTCATTCACTTATTTATAGCTATTTTGCATCTTTGTTGCCGACGCTCAGCTGCTATAGCCGTGACATCTATCGTAGCCTCGTCGTAAAGGTAAATAGTAGTTGTTTCCATTATCTATAATTATTATAAAACAGAAAATACGTGTACGTGTCTGTCTGTCTGTCACAAAAATTCTTCTCAAATATCGGACAGTACCGGCGTAAAATTTCAACATAATACTTTGTTAGCCATTTCTAAGTTAACTGCATTACTTTCAACTTCAAATATTATCACTTTTGATCAAGAAGAGAGTAAAATTATTATATATATGTATTGAAATAAATTTTTAACAACAGGATGAATAAAATCAATTTAAATAGTTTTAATCTATACAAGACAAAGCCGGGTAATAATACTAGTATATATAATACAGAACATTCAATGATTTTATCAATAATTTAAAAAAAACAGCATGTCACGGTATAATCTCATATTGTAGAGATGCATTTGGAACGGATATTGTCCAATAAAAAAATATGTATTTAAATTTACAAAAAATGATATTTCACATTAAGTATAGTAGGTGACCTCGATTTCTATAACCTAAAAACACGTGGGCCATAAATTTTATCGTCGTTCATCTGCTATGATAGATTTTTTACGCGCCAAAACATCTTCTTTTGTGTCCACAAACGAAAGGTGATACAGAGCGTGAAGACGAAGCAGATGGTCTGATCGAGGGGCAATATTATGCATCAGCTTACCTGAGATGGCCCGTGCCTCTTCAGGTAAAAAAATACGAGATAAATGGGGTGAAATTTATGATAATGAATATTTCAGAATTGATACGGTGGTGATATTACAAGGGATGATGCAACGACGATGGATCAAATTCAATTCGGAAACAGTATTTATTGATATAAATATACATACCAAAATAATTAATAAAGACTTCTGAGAATATTGTAATCTTGTTTACACAGCATTTATAAAAAACGTTGATTCGCACGCATATTCAAAACGAAAAATCATATAAAAATACCGTGTTTGATCCGGTTTAAGATTTGAGTTATAATTAAATGTAATGTAATATTAAACTGATGTTATTAAGAAGTTTTTGTACAGGAACGATTGTATTTATTTGTATTCTATATTATTTTTTGCGAGTCAAAGCAACAGCTCCTACCAGTACTATGCAATATCATATGGAGAGTAACATAAGATTGAATTCGTTTACGTAGATGAACACGAAGATGGCTCGACGATATAGCTGTGAAACTATAATACATTGCGAAAAGCAAAAATAGCTATTTGTAGAAAAATGGCATTTTTTACAAATCTGACCGTCAGGAACAATTACCTTTACTGGTAGCTTCCTGTTTAAAGCACTAAAACTTTAAAATAAAAGTTATAATAAAATAACTTAACTCAACTCTGCATTGACTAACATACCATACTAACCTAAACTAGCCGAACCCTATTTAACAGCGAAAAATGAAACATCTTTCTAAAATTCTTCACTAACTTTGATCTCTAACCTAACCTAACCTGACATAACTTAGCATTAACAATTGCACGTAGTGTTTATCAAACATGTGGTTAAAATCCGAAAGGTTTACTCCAGGACTCAATTACTGTGTTACCGTAATATATTCAAATACATATACGAATTATTTTTCGACTTTTAAACTATTTGTATTTAACACATTACGGTCCGCACGTTTTTGCGCTAAACTTCGCCTAAAGTCCGAGTAAGATTCACAAAAAATGCGAAAAAATAACTTCTCCGTATAATCGATTTAACTTTTCAAACAATGGACAAATCGAAATAAAACTTTATAGCTGTTTCTAACAGGGTTTACTGCACATATACGATATATATGTAAACATATTGTAACAGTGGTTTTCAATCTTTATTTATTGTATCTGTGCGATAAAGATATAATCTGTAAAATATATTTTCTATATTTATATTTATAAAGATATATTAAGTCATATATCATATAATTATGTTTACGCTGCATATTCTATTGCGTATATTTTTTTATGTGGATGTTATTGAAATAAATAAAAAAAAACTGCTTATAGAATCATGGTTTGAACATGCATAAATATTGACGTAAAAAATCGAAAGTTTTAAATGTTTTTATTGATACCTATGTTTTCACGAAAAATTGCATCTATAAAGCAGCACCAAAAGAATTATAAATGTATGTATTTTCACTTGTAGGTAAAAATTTAAACATTTGTCACGCTCGAATGACATTTTTTCAATCTCTATACAGATCATTTTTATCACGCAAAAACGCGCGTGAACGGACTGAAATGTGTTAATAATCAGAATTATCAGATTGGCAGTGCTCGTATACACTTACGAATCGCAACGTGTAATACAGCCACAATAGTCCTGGCGTTACGTTTACAAATTATCATATATGATTGATCGTTTATTAATACACTGTGTTTATGAATTTATGATATCAAACATTATGTTCCGTACGCTATACGTCGGCTAATTAAATATGACGGATTGCAATTATGTAGGTGTTGAAATTTATGGCAACATGACTTCCAAGCACAATATGATTGAACCATTATCAATCATGTGAGCTATGTTTAAACTTAAATGCACTACATATTGACATGTTTATTAACTCTTACTCTACTATCTTAAAATTACGATGCTGACTCCCGAACGTCCAGTAAAAATGTATATTTTAATATCAAATTACGTAAAATTTTCTAAATGAATCATGGCAATTAGCTTATAAAAATCATTATATTATGTATTAAAAGTCAACTAATATAAAATAATTGCATTTTTTTTAAATATAACGGCGGAAACAAAAGAGGTGACATGTACGGGCAGATATTTTTTGCTGACTGATTTTGCTGAATACTCCTCTGAGACATTATGACATAATTTAAGCGAGTGATGGGCGATAGATACAGTTGCACAAATACCAACGTTAATTATTGATACAATGCCGGTTCTAGATTTGAGACAAAATAATTATTTCTGTTAATATTCATAAATATTTTTATTTTGTAATGATATCATTGTAATCACTGGGGTTTTAGGTGAAATACGTTAAGTATGAAGACTTGCAATCGGTATATTTGGAGAAATAAAAAAATAAAAGTGCTGGTCACTAACTATCCACCACCGGGCAGTGAGAGTTAAAAATGTAATATTCCACCATATGTTATTGGTGGTTTATTATGATAGCTTATATAAACATTTTACCGAAATCCATCTCTGCGGTTTCTCATCGTAAGTACATTTCCGTATTATCCTAACGTGTGTAATTTTGTTTTGGATACGGTTTTTGTATTTTTAATCCATATCGACGACTATATGATGATTGCTTTTGACGCATTGTTCCCCTGAGTAGTAATCAACCCTTTGAACACTGAGGACTATATTTGTAAATATAAACATAATCACCATAGTTGCTCTAAGTGTGCAGCATGTGAATCTCAACTCAATGATCGTTCCAGACAAGTATGTGGAACTCCGAATTATAAAGAAAGATTTAGATTGACGAAACTAAAGAACTAAATACCCAATTAGTTAGTATTAACAATTTAAGTTCACTAGAGAGGTCGAACTCGGATTTAATGAGTATCGAGTAACCACCACAAGTTTCTCGTAATCACTGTTATAAGCTGTATACAGAATTTACTTTATTACTAAATTATGTCACTGAATAATGTGATAACAACAGTATAATGAATGTTGAGTATAAGCATAAAATGAAAATTGAGTACGTCAATAATATAATGAGATGTAATTCCGAAATGAATTTTTAGTGACAAAAGTGATCGCTGATTACGAAAAGAATTTCTAATTCCGATGTGGAAATAAATGTTCGTCTTTTTTGTTCGTTATAACCGTGCAACACCCGTAGTAACACACATCTCTAACCCTTTATAAGCTTAGTAATATGTCATCACTACTGTTCCTAATATAAGCAAAAATGTTGACTAAAACACTTTGAAAACTTCTATCCCAAAGTTTGACGTAATTTAAAGCAGGGATTAATACGCTTTGACAACCCTATCCGTCAGGCCCCAAAAAATGACAGCAAAAAATGCGCCACGCCAAACAATGTTGCCCTACATAATACAAACCAAGGAAGTGAATTTGTTTTATTATAACAGGGTAAACAAAAGTTGGCTATAAAACGTCTAAACTTTGTAAACATCGTGTACGGATATCACATCTATCAAATCGTATCTACTCTCAAGGAATATTTACCGTCGATTTCAATTACTTTTTTTATATTGGTACCACGTCTGATCCGAAAGTGGAGCATATTAGTTTGTGAATTATTTAAAAATGGTAATATCAATATAATAGTATGCAATAATATATTTAGTCGGGTAATGCCGGCTTGAATCACACTGTAGGTGAAAAAAACCAAAAGCTGCGATGGTTGGGTAATTAGTTAAGGAACAATTGTCATCAAAAGACTTTGTCAAAAATACACCTGACAATACAGAGATCTATATATGTATTCCATTTCTGGGGTGGTTATCTTGTCACTATCGAGATCCATATACTCCATTTTCGGAATAAAATATAACACATATTTTGTCCGCATAGTATATACATATGACATACGTAGACGAAACACGTGTCATATTGTTTTAGATACAGTGTGAATATGACCGCTTCAGAAATGGAGTACATATATGAATTTCCGCATTGTGAATAGTTAAATTGTCATTTTTTTTTACAAAAATTGATCGTCAAGTGATTGCTTAATCCACTGGTCATCCAATCCTGCATCTTTGGATTATTAATAATGTAGCAGCTGTTGGAATTGAACTTGTAATATCGGGTTTCGAAGCGCACACGCTAACCTATCGGCTACCCGTGAGATAATTTTTAATGTAAAGTATTTAGCACAATATGCATATAACATATATGTAGATAATGTATGTATACAATTATAAGATAAATAATTAATATCGAACAAAAATGCATACATAGTGAACAAGTTATTTATTATTTTAAAGTAAGTTATTTGTTACTTGTTGGCATACTATTTAAACAACGTTTTAAGTTTATGCGTATACTAACAAATTAATCGTAAATCTAAAGATGCCGAAAGGCGGATTTTGGGTCGTAAATAGTAATCGAACAGAATGTTGAATATTAGAAATTTTGAAACGAATTATCCCTTTAATTATATTAAGTTTCATTCATATTATGTTGAGAAAAATACAAATTATAAATTAAAGGCATTCATAAGTTAGAATAAAATATGTTTCTTTAAAAGACACTATTAAAAAAAATAACAATATGAATAGAGTAATAGTAAGTGAAAGTAGAGAGAGTATTTAAGAAAGAAATGAAAGGCGGTCTATCGAGGAATATGAACAGATGCTATATCTGATAGTTATTTATTAAAATAACATCCATATAACCTCACTCAACCATCATAAATATTCTAGGACATATACTGCAAATAACTGATCGACTTGTGTCGTATGAGTATTAAAAAAACGGCTTAATTTTTATTAAATATAACCCCCTCTGTAAACGCTATCCATGTCTATGTTGCACGCACTATTTTAATAAACGTCTTCTCGTAATATAAATATAATGCACGCATGTGTGTAGTGGCGGGTGGCCAGTTCCCATTTGTGCCGCGGGCGCACGTACTCTGTTATTTCTCTCGCGGCAGATGGTCGAAGACGGCAGCTGCTTCGCCTCGAAGAAGTCCCGGGTTCGAATACGAAACTCCTACATCACTGCAACATCTAACCGCTAACACCCCATCGAAGAACGTATACAAAATAATAATTACCCCATCTAACTAACTCATCGACGGATGACTGAATAGCATACAATATACAAGAAAAACTGTCCTTTATCATACAAACTTTAATTTATAACGATAGAATAATGGAGTTATAATTTTAGATTTCTATTTTATTCTTGATAACGAATTATTATACTGAAATGACTAATATATAATAAATAACTAAATCTATAACTAACTGTTGTAATCGATATCTAAATTTTTCTTCGTAACAACTACATTTTCGTATTATTGTCACATCAAAGTCCTCTTTTAGCTGAAAATTATTTAATATTATCATATTTTGCATCATATAATATGCATGTCCCGAACTATTTTGACAATTCAAAGTTATTTGAACATATCGTCACCAATACTGCAGGATCACGTATTTTTTTTGTTTATTAAGTCACTTTGTAAAGTATAGTTTAATTTATTGCAATCTCTAATATGATTGCCACATTTTTTTTACTAACACATATGTTAATAAAACGTGTAAAAATTGTGACTTATTGCAAAAGTGTGCTCATTATACAAGAGATTGTAAAAAATAAGATTGTACAAAGTGATTTAAACCAAAAAATCAAGTGACGTGTTCCTGCAATATTGGCGACGAAATCAAAAAATGTCCCTAAAAATTTTGACAATTTCATTCGGATCTGAGGACCTACACTGTAAAACATATAACTTTGCTATGTTGTATTCAGATCTGTCAAAAGGATGTCATTTGTAAGCAGTTTCACGAATAAATCGTTTAAAATTTACTATTTTACATCAAAAAAACCGCAAAAAATTATAGTAAAATACATAATCAGTTTTTACACTCTCCAGTAAAATTTTCAATAATGGATCTACCAAATTGGCAATTTAAGCCATCGATGGGTAATTTTTTTTAGATACAATTATTGTATTTTTGACGATTTTTTCGTTGTATACTATACATTTAAATTGATTAAAATTATGTAACATTTTTTATCGTGTGCGCTACGAAAGTGAAACATACAAATTTCAATTACCTCCCCAGAAATATTGTAGATACGTTAATTTATTCATAAAATTACAATTTAATATACTGTATCTTCGTTTTCTTTCATATTCGCTCATTAATTAAGGCATATGGATACCACATGGCGCAAAATTGCTGTTGCTTACCAAAATTATGGCATCCTCTCAGGTTATGTCATATATCCGTGGCTCTGACGAAAACATTGTGTAACATAATATATGATCCGTTATCTCCTGATTTCTGGCAACATTGCACTGACGCATCTTCGGTATTTGATCCATGCATAATATTAACAAAACGCAACATTAGATTCAACCGAAACTTTTTTTGCAAGTGTTAAAATTACAATTATGTATATCGTTTATGAATTTTGTTTGACTTCATTCATTTGGTACCTTTAGCAGAGCACACAAGGAATAGGTGTGTTTTAACCATTGATATAGTCTTCTATATATTCATATTCAATAGTTTTAATCCATTTTTTTAGTTAGAAACCATCTGGGGAGTGCGGGTTCGACTCCCACAAATTACAGGACTGGATGCCTATCGGGTTGAGTAATTGTCTGACAACCAATTTTCGTGAAAAATAATCTGTCAAGAGTTGTGAATTTCAAAATGATATTGTCGATTAAAATATGTTAACACCTTATGAATCAAGATGACTGAAATTTACAATATTTATATCGTATTCTTAAGATAGAGTATTTAAAACATATTTGCTGCTCCGGTAGAGTTTTAAATTTGTTTATCGCTAAATATAATGCGGAATGATTGCGAGTAATTACACAGTCGAACCGTATAAACATTTTATTTTACAATGAAAACATGGACACTATTGTATTAAATACCATAAAGTTAATGATATATTGAACAATGAGATGTTGGGTGCGTTTAATGTACCAGGTCGATTTTATTTATCATTTCAAATTTAACAGTCGTGGAGAGTGAACGATAACGATTTACTATGAAGCATCTGATACCGCAATAACGGGTTGAAATTATTAGAAGATTTTATTGAAATAATTGTTGAATGTTTGGCAAAAAACATGAGCGACGAGGCACAATACAACTTAACTGGCTTTATCAATTAACAAAATAGCCGCTATTAGGGCACTGAAAAACTTCAATTGATACACCAACGACTGTTGAATTCTCGTAGAGTAACTAATTGTATGGTGTGTCATTTGAGCCGTCGGTATCATTGGGCATTGCTGTAACAGTTACTGGTGATCGATATCGTGACATGATGGTAAACTCTCTTGTAAAAATTGGATCAATTGAACATGAGGTTTCAACACGACGTACAGGTGCCACACCACACACAACTCTATATACAATACTATGATGCAAAATTTGAGAGTATCTTTTCTATCGGCCTGGAATATAAAGCGCACCTGATACTACGTAGTGTGGCGCTTATGTTGTATATTTATCGAAATTTTGTTGAATTCTACCATTCTGTCTTTTCCTGACATAGAGTTCTGTAACACACTGCATTTTTCTATTATCCTACCCACTTGAGATATGCGCACTCCGCTATAATCACACTCTTACATGATGGTCAAGAAACTGTTGGGTAGTAAGGAAAGTGATGGCATTCAAGCGGACATGCGTTTGTGTGATAGTGACAAAAATGTTACGTTTGAAGTAATGAACGAAATAGCGAATTATACGTAAGCAGAACGGACGAACGTCCTACACATTTAAATATCATCGCCGTAGAACGAAAAGTAGTTAACAAACAATTTTGTTAAAAATGATTTAGATACGTTGAAATATATCATTTTTCAATTCCGTATGGATAAAGTCGATCACTTATAATTTAAACTCACTATAATAATCATTAAATATATTTTTCATATTTTTTTATATACTTAGACGATTTCCAGATTTAAAGGTTTTAAATCCATTTAATTCAACGATAATTATTAAAAAAAACTTTCATTATTTGCATTTATTTATTTTAAATTTCAATCACAAAACATGCATTATTTCAGGACTGTAAATTTATTTGTTAGTGACTTTTAGTTCCACGGTTTGAAGTCATGCGTTTTATGATATCATACTCCGGTACCAGAGTACATCATTGTATCTCCTCATTCCTGATGACGTCACACCAACATAACCCTCGCTTTAAAGCGAGTACACGGTTGTTGTGGCTCATTGTTAGGTGTCAGTTAAAATGGCACCGTCAATGAATGCATTTAATTTACACGTGGTTCGTTTTAATACAGCCGAATTAGATGACAACAAGAGTGTTGAGGAGGAAATTAAATTATTGTGACTAAGCAATGAAACAGAGAAATATACAGCAGCTGTGAGCAAATACATTGTACGTCGTTTAAAAGATTTTCGTATATCGGCAGTTAAATTGATTACAATTAATATTACCATTTCAACAGCGACATAATAAAATACAGAGCATATAACGATGGAGGTATGATAAATATATCAGTGGGCTGTGGCCTAGCACTTACTCGTATAAGTGTCTATGTCTGATATTAGCTGTTTTAGCTGATATCAGAAAGTAATTTAAAATGTACCTTTTTTTAATATCTATATAAAAATACTAGAAAAAGCTACGTCATTATCTGCGATAAGTTTGTCAGTATAAATTGTATAATATAACCAGACATTCACGATGTATTTTGTTGATGAAAAACGAACAAACTGAACAATAATTGATATATAATAATTGATATAGTTAATTTTCTTCTAGCAATGTATCACAGATATTATATGACAGTGTATGTCCGTATATGATTAGTTATAACTTTGAAAACCTATGTATTAATGATGATAGGCTAGATTCATTTTTGTGCAAGCATGTAAAAATATATTATATTTTGTAATATAGCAAGACATTCACGATGTTTGATGTATATTGATGGTGAGAAACCAACAATCACGTAAACCGAACAACTGAAATATGATATGTATTTGACATTAGCAACTATGCAATAGACCAACCGTACGTTTTTTATAAACATAACCAGGCATCCATGATGCATGTCTTCGGTAGGCGAGAGTAGTAGGCTTCGGAGCCAGAGATTGCGGATTCAAATCACTAACTGTTGGATTTTATAAACTTTAAAGATGCAGGACTGGATACCCAAGAAGTTAAGTAATAAGCTGACAATCAAATATTATAAAATAATCTGTTAACATCCGGCTCAACAATGCGGAGATCCATATACTGTGTATTTCTATAATGGTCATCTTCATATTGATGAGATTCATATGTCATATCGTCAGAATGGACATGGATATTCTTCTTCTTCATTAATAATGTATTAATACAGAGAAATTAGAAAAGTAACAGCCCCAATTCGCGAAAATTCCGAAATAGCTGCATTTATTTCAGTCGAAGCTGATGTGGAATGAAGTGAAGTGCATAAGAAACAAGGTTGTAACATTGCAAATCGAATTATCTTTAAAACGATTACTCTCGTGAAACAAAATCTTAAGCTACAACTTCGATAGCATTTTTTGTCCCTTAAATGGAACCGTTAACGAGATATTCACGAATATTGTGCAGTCCCTAATTTTACTGGACAATATATAATATTATTTATGATAAATAAGCAATCAAATAAAACGCTCAATTGATATATTTGGCATGGGCATTTACTTATAGCACCATTGGTATTGTATGAATACAAGTAAGCTCGATGGTTACAGATATTCGATTACAATTTACCGTTAAAATTTCACAGAAGAGAATGCAAACGATCTTGTAAATTGTAATAAATTGATATTTATGAATATGATTATCCAATTAGATCACACAAAGCGAATGAATGCCAATCGGATTCCGATCGGATTATAATTTGAAGCAGGCGAAGCTATTTTTGGCTTGCTGACTACATTGTATGAATACCAAGGCATTTCTCGTTGAAAATAACTCCCCGAAATACTATAATATTTTATTATTATTTGAGATTTATTCCCGAGCTTTCACGTGTCACCGATAAACATATTTTTAAGTATAATAATTATTCGAGTACATCTCGAAATAGAAATCGGAATTGATGACAATAAAGAAATCTACAACAACAAATAGAAGACTCGTTGTCGTGTAATTTTATAAAATTAATATTTCGTATAATATATGTTTATAAATAAAAGTCGGGGACAGAATCCGGCACACGGCGTAGATACATCGTAAGGTTGTTTTATGAAGCAGTTAATTAATTTTTCGTATCTTAACTAACATGACTTCGATTACCGCCAACGAGCAGGTTGCAGCGACCAATTTGGAAGTTAAGGATTGAAATCCCGCACTGCCAAATGTTCTTTAATGTTCACATTTGCATGGTTGGATGTATAATGGATTGAGAGATTAGCTTACAATCAATTTCTCAAGATAAATCTTAATATAGTTAAGATTTACATACTTAACGTTGATATAGTTAGGAAAAAATACTAGTATAATTAAGGCGAATGGTGGAGTATTAGTGATGCGTAAGTTTCTATTCCATGGATCATGAAGTTGATTTCGTTATCTTCATTGAAAAAAAACTACATTTTTTGTATGCATTTTAATGTGTTTTTGTTTTATGATATGGTCCCAAATATTTCAGCGAGCAGTCAACATCGAACCTCACAAAAACTTGTTTAATATATTATACAATAACAACTCAACTGACACAATCCAATTTACATTGAAATTACATTTAAATAATAAATATTTTTGACTGAAGGTGCTTGATGGAAATTGATTTTAAATTCTAAATTATTTAAACTGGTAAACTTCCATATGTGAGATCACAGTTAGCGACCTGGGTTTCGTCTTTCGTGAGCGAAGATATGGAAGTTTACCAGTTTTAAATAATTTAGAATTTGAAATTACATTTATTTTATACAGCTAGAATATGTAATAAGGAAACCCACTATTCGTTTCTGTTTATTGTGTTTTAATGTTGTATCAGTTTTTTACTCGTTACGTCGCCTATTTGTTTTTCCGAATTGAATTAAATATTGTGTATGTGTCCATAGATTTGCAGTCTATTTTAGTATATTATGAATTAATTGAAAGGTATCTATTATTTTTAATAAATATGAAAAAATAAGCTACATTACAGGGTTACACTAAAATTATGATCGGATTTTTATCATACGAAACTTTCAAAAGTTCCGAATGTTATTAAGGTGTTACAAAAAAGCTTTCATGAAAAAAGAGGGCATGTTAAGAATAAACTTAAAAGTCAAGTGAAACCAAGTTTTCTTCCAAACTTTTATCATTACGGCCTGCCATGGAAAAACTCAAGCATCTGACATTATTGGTGTAATAAAAGCTGAAATAACTTCTCGATATCGTCTCAATGATTCACAATGGCTCTGAAAAGAAGGGGTGAAAATATACCGCTTGGATGCAAAAACTTTAACCCCTTTTGAGTTGTTGCATCATTATATTGTGGAAGCAAGCAAACGAGCCAGAACTGAATTCTGTACCACTCCGGAATGAGTGAGAAACTCCATGAAAAGCGACTTTTCAGGAGTTTTTAAACCTTATTATTTTTTATTCAATTGTAAAAAAAAAAATATTTTATATAGTTTGATTTTTTAGTATCATATGTAATTTTAAATTTAAATTAAAAAAAAAACAATTAGCTTAAAATAAGATTAAAATACAAATTGCAATAACGTCGACATTTTATTATTTTTGACATACTACATAGTTTGTTTTCAACTTGCATAATATCTATCTTAGCTAAGAAATAGCTTGATTTGAATAAAAACTATCATTTATATTCCTACAGAATTTTTTGACATAGTAAGTTTTTTTTAAAATTAATTACAGATAAAAATTAATGATTATATTCTTGTACTCACCTCCTCCGTCGTCACACTTGTTCCTTATCAAACGTATTCTAGAGCTTTGATATCGAGAAGCGATCTATTTTATTCGACAGAAATGTCACGATATTAATTTTTAAATTTCTAAAACAGGCTAAAATACACTTTTCAATAACGTAGCCATTTTGATGAGTTTATTTATTCTGAACTCGCAATCAATAACAGATAAAAATTAATGACTATATTATTGCATCCACCTGCTCCGTCGTTACGCTTGTTTCTTATCAAACGTATTCTAGAGCTTTGATATCGAGAACGGATCTATTTTATTCAACAGGGATTTCACGATGCTATTTTAAATTCGTAAAAAATGCTAAAATACACATTTCAATAACGTAACCATTTTGATAAACTTGTTTATTCTGAACTCGCCAACGCAAAATATCTACGTTACCATATACTTAACTTAATTTGGATGAAAATAGGATTTACCTACATATACCAGTTTGATAGAGAATTATGCATAGTAGGTACATTGCGGAAGCAGGCTCAAAATTATAGGAGATTCGTACACATTCAGACAGGCTGTTATTCACAAACTGAGTTTTGCGTTTCGGTGTCTAGAAACATTGTTATAAACCAGCGTTTTCCAACTACATTGGCCTTAGTTTTTTGTTTGTTTTTAAAAAAGTAACTCTTTATAAAAGAATTCTTATCTTAATTTCACAAAAAAATTAAAAAATCACGACTCCCTTTATATGAGAAATATTTTTACTTGGATTACTGAAGCTGTACGGTGATAGATATTTATAATTATACGGCTATATATTACATGTGTGTATTCTATAATATTACTACGTCCGCTCCGAAAGTGGAGCATATGCAACTCATCATTGTAAAAATTAAATTTGAGAATTTGATTTCATGAAAATAGATTGTCAGCCAATCGCTCAATCCGTTAGGTCTTTTTTTTTATTTTTTTCGAATTGTACAGCTGGTATTCAAAACCGAAAGCTCCGACTTTGAAACGTGAAAATTAACATCTCAGTTACCCGGGAAATGTACTAGAGATAATATACTTGTATACATATATAAAATATAGTTTCAAATTCTGAATTATTTAAAACTGGTGAACTTCCATATGTGAGATCACTGTTAGCG
>JAGVSQ010008892.1:0-14024 GCA_022683975.1 Rhyacophila evoluta | reverse complement strand
CATTTGTATATCAGTATAAAAATATGTAAATATAATATAAACGGATAATATAATAGTATTTGTAGAAGAAGATTATTGGGCTTAAAAAATTATGAATTCCGATAAATTTTCATCGTTTTAGAAACATATTCTTAGGTTATACAATAAGTTTTTTGTACGTACAAGTTTTAGTGTACTTATAAGTAAAAAATTTACTAAAGCCGCAACGTTTATAACCAGATCACAAGAAAATACTCGTGACAGCAGATAACGTTAGTTATTAACCGATAATTTGACAGTAGATTTATGTTTCACGTGTTTTATGTTACCCACAAATAATACTTAAGCATTGTGCTTAAACTAGCTCTGCTTGAGTACTGATTGATAGTCGTTAGATTACTTGACGGAATAGTAACGAAAAATATATAATGTAGTCAATGAACCTGTCTTAAAGTGTTACTTAAATGTAGTTATTTGATATTTGATATATGTGTGTATTTACTTTTGACATTTGGTTGTTGAAGTAATGAAATTAATTAGCCAAGAGATATTTTATTATAAGTGAGTGTTTAAAATTAAGGAAGTTACTTGACATTAAAATAGAAAAGCTGTCTATAAATTTTATTCAGATATACTTGCTTGGTAATTACTTGCGGGCTTATTCTTAATAAACAGATCACAAAGCATTGTAATTTGAAGACAATTTTCGTAAATATCATCGTATTACCACAGTAATGGCTTTGAAAATGTCACGGATGTCTTTTAGAAGGAAGTTTGGTGAAGCAAACTGCCACCCAAAGGTAATTTCCAGAACAATGCAAGGAGGTGATATGAAAACTCACCAACAATAGTCGCTGTTTGAATTCATCTAGGAATTCAATTTCGGGCTAATTTTTGTTATGAAAAATTCAACACGTGACTTGATTTGACTTTTATGTGACATCAAAGATCAATTCAAATCTTGTTTTTAATCCAAAATGACGGGCACATAAATTTATTATAACAAAACTCCAAATGACTAACAAGCTAAAAAGTTTTGTAAATGTTGCATTACTTTGACTTAAAAAGATAGATGTATAACTATTATATTTTTATCAATAGTTGAGATAGAAATTATTTGGTCTATAAATTAAAGGATAATTGCTTCATTTTACAACCTCAATTTGTAATGTATGTCATTGAAAATATTCTAAACTACCGTGTAGTCATTGTTTACGTATCCAACTAATTATATGTATGTATAGTTTACCGATTCCCCATCTGTCGGATTTTAAGAATCCGTAAAATGCAGGACTGGACACTCATTGGGTTGAGTATTTGTCTGACAAATAATTCTCGTGAAAAATGATCTGTCAAGACGTCTTCACATTGCGAAGATCCATATACTCCTCTTTCATGGTGAATATCTTCATACTGCGCAGATCTATATGCTCCACGTTGGGAGCAAACATGATATATATAAAAAAGAGTTTACCGCACATTCACAATATTTTAAGCAGCCATATTTATAGTCTTAAACTATTTATTCTGCCGCAAGATAGAAATCGTTTAAAGTCGTTTTTTATTTTCATAAAAGAAAAAAATTAAAAACAAAAAAATGGAATTAGCTTAGTTAGTTTATTCAAGTTTCAATAATAACAACATCATCAAAGTTGACCAAGTATCAAAATTTTCTTGTCATAAACAAGTTAATCAATAACGAGAGAAATTATCAATTGAGATCATAATTGAGTAATTCAGAAAATGATCGATGTATTTTGAATTACGCACTCTGTGAAATGAATTCAAATTTGATTAACAATAAAGGTTTCTATTTTTTTCACATTATCTCCAATCGATAATGCCGGTTTTTTTTAAATAAATTCTTTGGCATTGAAAATTTTCTCATTAAGATAGGTAAAACGTTATCTTAAAGCTATGTATCTCGATTTTTTCCGAAATTCTCTAAGTTATTATTTGATAAAAATAATTTAAAATTAACTGTGATTATTGACATAGTTAGTAACTTCTTAGACGACTTTTTAAAATATATTACAATATAAATGATATAAATTACAAAATGCTCAGAGCTCAGTGCTTGGCATTCGAAAATTTACCTACCCAAAGTAGGAGTAACTTGCCGCAAACAAAGCTCAGAGGGGAAATTGCCACCCTGGGGGCGTTAGTTCGGGGCGGAGGTTGAATTAGGCGGCGCCCCTGCCGGCTGGCGCACAAAACTGCATTTCCATTCATTTTGCATGCAAGGCTTGTTACGCGGGACTAAAAGCTCCCATTATATTATTCGGCTGGTGCAAAGTCTGTGCTTGCAATTGTATTTGCGAGACTGAACCGTTGGTATAGAAACGTACCCATAGCTACTTGGAACTGCTTTCACAGTTTACCTGGTGAATTTTATTTTTTAGGGGTTAGGGTATAAATAGTAAATTTATTATTTTTATTCCACCCGAGGAAGACTAATATTATTCAAAATGACGCTCTTGAATAAGTTCTTAATATTATGATAATTATTTTTCATAACGTTCTCCCCGATAGCGTAGTTGGTAGCGTGCGCGCCTAGCAACCCGGGGAATACGGGTTCCATTTTCCATCTACAGGATTTAAAAAATACAGGAATGGATGCTCATTGGGTTGAACAATTGTCTGACCAAAAATTATCATGAAAAATAATCTGTCAAAACCTCTTCACATTACGGGAATCCATATATACTCCACTTTCGGAGTGGATATCTTCACACTGTATTTACAAATATATAGTAGACACCATTCATTTTTATATCAATAATATCTTTTATAAAGATTTATTGAAAGCTCTGCTTATTTATATATGATATATATATTATATGTCTGCTCCGCAAGTAGATTATATAGTTCTCCCTAATGTGAAGACATATCTTGATCAATTATTTATCACGAGAATTGGTTGTCAGGTAATTTCTCAAATACGCATCCAATTCTGCATTTTCAGATATTTTTTAATTTAGCAGTGTATAAATGGAACCTGCATTCCGTGGATGCGAGGCATATATACTAACATCAACACTACCGAGCAGACATATAACTCGACGATTTATACCCAGATACAATTAAAAATATTTTTTCAAGCAGGAAACAATTTTCAATATTTTTTTAAGTAAGAATTTTTTGTCACAGGTATAGTTTTTTTATTATAAGTTACTAATGTTTTCATCATTTACGGTTTGGTAAATTGGTACTTTACATTCATATTACTAATGAGAATTAATCGGACGATATGGTTAGCTATAATTATTTTTTAATTTTATCACTAAATTAAAGAATTTTGTAATAACAACATGATTGGAATTTAAATTACTATGAATTATCTAAAATCAATTACCAATAAGACATTTATTTATTTTTAATATGAATAGCTTTAAGACACTTTATATGATGAAAACATTCTTAATGAAAGATAAATATTTATGTCAAAAATATTGAAAGTAATGTAAGTTTTTTTAATAGTAATAATAATGCATAAAATTAAAAGCTTAAGTAATATTCTACTAACTACGTAATAATCAAATAAATACGTCATAGCCATGGCATACATAAGATTTTCGAGAGTGTTTTGAACTATTTTAAACTTTGATGAAAAATCATTAAAAATAACTCGGTTTATTGAATCAATCTCTCATGACTCTCAAACGAGCCCAATGTTTCGCCTTATCGAAAGCTCAAACGCGATGTTGAAAGTTTTTCTTCAATACTAATAAATATAGAGAATTCGTTTGCGCATTTTTATCAAAACCACTCTGGCTTAGATCGTATTTCTTTCAGTGTTCAACCATTCTATACGCGAATGTATTATGAAACATTGCATCTGTGAGACTCGCCTCTCAGACAGAATAAAATGTTTCCAATTTAGAGAAAATGAGATACCAGTTAGAATGAAAATGTAAACGCTTTCAGTCGTATAGTTCGACCTGCCATTCATAGAGTTCGCTACGAGTCTGGGTTTTTTAATCAACCATTCAAAGAACGTCTCGCGTGCAAAGGTATTGTTAATTAGGTACACAAATCAGCTCTCTTGTTTACCGAGGATTAATAAAATAAATCACCAAGCAAACCATTTTGTATTCTAATCGACCATTTGCATCGCGAGTGCCAACTTATCCACAGTTCATTGCGAAATGTGGCTTCATATAGAACAAAAGGAATATTAAACATAAATAATTATTTATACTTCTGTTAAAAAAACAATCAATTTAAAATTCTGCAACATAAACACATGAACGATAATAGTATCCTATTAACTTATTATCAATTAAAATTCTTTTAAATATTTATGGAGATATATTGAATACCCCCATACTAAGGTTGCGGAATAAATAAAATGAGATTAATATTATGTAAATATGTATCTTATAAATAGGGTAAAATTGTATTTTTATTTTGTATTACATATTATTTGGTCTCTCTGGTAGCGTGGAGGTTAGCGTACGCGCCTAGTGGTCCGGAGAATGCGGGTTCGATTCTCGCAGTAGCAACTTAAAAATCCAAAAATTCAGAACTGCATTTCCATTGAATAGAGAAATTGTCTGAAAACTATTCTCGTGACTTTCAAGACGTCTTCACATTGAGAAAATCCATATTTTCCACTTTTGGGGTGGATATCTTTACATAATAAATTTTACATATTAAAGACCAAGTATATATTGAAACTTAATTTATTAATTTCGATTATTTAATTAAGACAAATGGTACTTTGTTCAAGTTTTAATACACTGAACACGTTTTAAATAAAAATGAATTAGTAGTAAGTGTTTAGTATTTAATAACTTGACTTGGACTTAAGTATTTGAACAACTTGAGTTATGGTTAGACAATGATGCATTTATAACAACTAAACAAGTAAATACTGGTAAATATTAAATTTAATCAACGAGTTTTTATTTGATTACAAGTGAGTAATTATGTTATAAAATAATAAAAAATGGATATGGGTTGAAATGAAATAAACATAATGTAATACATAAGGTATGTAGGTAGCTCTAAGTACGGACGCATTATTCGATACACGTATTGTTTTCATTGTGCTAATAAAAAAGGTGTAATTTTACTTGTATTCCGTGAAAACGTTTATTGGAAACACGCACGAAAAACATTTCTACGGAATACCTTTCTTTACGTGATGATAGGTGTAATTTTCAAAAGACTCATATTTTTATGAAAAATCTTCGTCTTTCCAGCTCGTGGATCTGATCACTCGCAATGTCGCTACTTCAAATGGGACGTGTCCTATTTTAGAAAATGATTCAGAATACAAACTCCGACATAGCCATGTGTCGTATTTGAATAGATTTTATAGCAAATCGTGAATATAGCCGACATAAGTATGTATCTATTATATATACAATAAGTATTCACATAATATCACCATTGAAAGCTCACTCGTTAGAATAGTAAATGATAATTAATATAAAAATCACCTTTAATTGCGTAGCAAATTTATCAATATTATTGACTTTAACATATTAGCTTATACTGATATAGGTATAAGCTGATAATATTTATTACATGTGTTTATTTGTGAATGTATTTTTACTATTGATTTTTAGTTATAATTTTTTTTAAAGTAAGAAACGTCTCGTATATATTTTTAATTTATATTAATAATTTAAATTGTTTTGTTTATATTGAGGTTTTAAATTTCAGAAAACTCTGGGTAATCTAGAAAATTGTTACCGTCCACAAATTAACCAAAAAAGCTATGGCAATTCTGCGGCATATTAATTATTTTCAAATTCCAAACAAAATAGTTCCTTTGTATTTAGATTGCGTTACTATTACATGAACGATAATTTATTATGCTGTCTCCCCGGTAGCGTAGAGATAAGCGTACACGCCTCACGTCTAGGGAATGCGAGTTTGATTCCTACATATGTCATATTTAAAAAAATCTGAAATTACAGGACTGGATACCCATTGAGTTGATTGATTGTCTGAAATCCTATTTTCGTGAAAAATAGTCTGTCAAAACGTGTCTTCATATTGCGGAGATCCGTACACTCCACCTTCTGAGCCGACATCTTCGCACTGTTTATATCTATATGCGTATAAATAAATATATAGATTTCGACTAAGGAAAGGAAAAACGTTGTAGATCACATATAAAAAATTATGGCCGGCAAAAAAATGTTTATCTAATGATTTTAATCCAAATTGAAAGAATTACATAGACACAACCTTAAAGTAAATAAATATCAAAACTGGTGTTTTATTTATTCAATATGATATTAATTTAATAACACATTTAAGAAAAATCAATAAAATTGATTAGATGCAAGACCTTTTTCCTGGTGTTTTATTTTACAGGCTATCCTTTTGTCAAACTTAAAAGTTAAGCTTAGACACTAATCGGCATTTTCAGCTTATATCCTTTTGATAGAACGTGTATTAAGTGGTATAAACCCACATTACCAAATAAAAGCCATTTTGAAAGATTCAGGGATACTTTCTTTTTACTTTTTACTGACACAGTCGATATATATATGTGTATATGTATCTTTTCAAAGTAAGTGATTTGTATATATGCTTTACAGAGAAAAAATATGTAATAGAAAATAATTTAACTTAATTCTTAAAATTGGGGTTTTGAATATCAGCAAACTTTATGTAAGTCTAGAAATTTGCTATTCTTTACTAATTATCAAACTAAAACTCTAACAACCATAATATAACATGACGACAACTATAAATCTATTGTATATTTACATTTAGCTCCTATTACATAAGCGACGTTTAATATATACCATATTTTGTTTGTATACTAATATCGTTGAAAAAAATAAAAATTAATTAATTGAGAAATATGTATTGATATAAATATACCATTATCGTTTGATACCTACTTCTTTACAGTGCAAGAAAAATATGATTCTAAAATAGAAACTCTTTCCATTTTGATCATATTATTCGAGTATTGTCAACATCTTTTACTCTTTCAGCTAGACTTGGGGCTTTAAGCCATGCATTACAAAACTACGAGCTGTTGCATACAAATGACATATTTCATAAATTGGGTGCACACGCTTATGAAGTTTAAAGCATGGCTAGCGAAAGGGGCGCACCAAAACCTCACTTGAATTGTTTGCTTTCATTCCATTCATTGACTAAATATTTATCTTGCCACAGTCTTATTGCGATGGTAACTCCCTTCATCTTAAGTCGCGTGTTTTTGTCGGCATCTTGCAAATATATTACTATTAATTAAGAGGATATTTTATTAAATATGAATTACACTACGCTATTGAATTTATAATCGGGGTATATGCTTAAAACGATCTTTAAAATCGTTTAGTTCAAAATACTTGTAAATGTAAATCTATCATATCAGCTATAGAAAGGAAAAAGGATGTAACCTCAGTATTTTTTCGATACTCACAATATATACAACTTAATGGACATTCTACCAACAGGGTGTAAATTACAAATGCCAAATTAATCTTTAAATTTAGCTTTTAAGTTTGACAAAATGTTTGGCTTGTGAAATTTGGCAGCTAGAAAAAGTACTTTTACCACATGAATTTTATTTAATTTACAAATAATATTAGATTTCAAGAATAAAACATTAGCTTAAGTCTTCGTGTACTTTAACAATGTGCTTATTGAATATTTGAACTCTAGTTCGAAACCATTAGATATATGTTTATGTGCCTCCTATAAAAAAAAATCTACGTAGGTTACGGGCTTTTTCCTTTCCACAGTCGATATGATATTATGTTGTATGCAAAAATATTTTTTAACGTATTTCATCAATAACGTAATAAAAATATTTTTTTCCTTACTTTTGGTGTTTGACGTTTGAAACTTTCTTTCAAAAATATAAACAATTTTTTGTCAATTAAATTATGTAATTAATATAATATCAAAAAAATCCAATCCTCAATCAGTTTTTCTGTATGATTGTTTTTTTTTAATTCGCTTACTCTACACAACTTCATAACAGTAGAATTTAATATATATTTAAATATACTATCTATTGTGGCGTACTTTATTGTTATGAATATACACTATCTAAATATAAGGTATCGTCCGAATAAAAACAGAAGATTGTTTACATAAAGAATTAAATGTGGATTCTAAATAATTTTCTAAAATATTCGTAACCAAACAATTAATCAATTATTAGATAGGTGTATAATTGAAAAAGTTTCATTCATAAGTTATTATCGTGATATCTTCGATAGCGACAAAAAGCTTTCCAATTACAAAAGGGGAAAACTTTTTTATCCTTATATCAGTTCGGTATTTTATTTACGCCACTGCATTTCAACTGAACTCAGAAAAGCTTCTTGTATAAAATAAATGTGGTCTGGATACCTTATCAAAAGTAATCTTCGTATTTATACTTCGCGCCAAAATATTCAGTCTGATATTATCGTTTTGTAAACAGAGCTGTTAGAAAGTTAAACTTATAAGACATCATTTTAAATCTATCACTACCCTCTACATTTCGCTGCACAATTATTACAAGACAAGAATAAATTGTCGCTTTTGATCCATAATTCCTCATAATTATACAATATGTATTATCTACATGGTCTATTTTACTTTATCTTTATAACTGTGGATAC
Source organism: Rhyacophila evoluta (assembly GCA_022683975.1). Classification (NCBI taxonomy): domain Eukaryota; kingdom Metazoa; phylum Arthropoda; class Insecta; order Trichoptera; family Rhyacophilidae; genus Rhyacophila; species Rhyacophila evoluta. Next base: position 5,451 of record JAGVSQ010008892.1, on the reverse strand, counting down.
CAAGTAACTATACTCTTATTTATTTTGACTAAAAACAGCTATTTGCTAAATACTTTGTGTACTTTGGCTTAAATATTATTTTAAGAGTATCTGGCAGGATTCAAATATATGATCATAACATTTTCATCCTACGTGCGTGATATTTCTCCATACATTAGTCGAATATGTGAAATTCAGGGGTAGGTATTTTTTAAATCGCCATTTACAGTAGGACTCTCCTACCTTTGGCGTATTTTTGTGTGGCCTGCAGTCATAATCTTCTTCAATTTATACATTGAATTACTAGGTAAAGCTGTACAATGATTTTTTTAGCCATATCATTAAAAAAAAGCTTTTTAAAATGTGAATATTATAGATATTAAATAAAACCTAAATTATTTGATATTATTGGTACATACTATAACGTATAAAGCATCTTTGTGGATAAACGGAACCATGTATTTATGTGTACACATATTTGATCTTCATTTCGATCGTTTTATCGTCATTAGTATCGTTTTTTTTTCAGATTTACACTGAAAACTTTCTGTATAGGTATAAATTAAAAATTCAAATCAATCATTTATAGATGAATTATAAGTACTAATTTCATTATAAACTTAGACCAAATAGATATATCGAAAAAAAATATTGGAATAAAATTTGCAATTATTCTTATTTATGTTCTACCCTTGGGAAATTGTAGGATTCCAATGTGACTCGTGGGGCAATTTCGTTTCGCCAGACCTGATCTATAGAAAGCATTAATATTTTATACAACAACAATATATTCTACAATTTATATGTTATGGGCAAATGTTTTAGGATTTAACTGTAAACAACCTACTCCAAATACCTAATGAATGATTATATTTTTCTATAATTTTCTGTACAAATTCTTATAGATATTTCGCACGCCAAAATAATAGTAACTGCTAATGTATATATTTTTATTTATATGATCCTTAATTCGGTATATACTCATTATTTTCTCACCACTTATAAACTAAAATTCTATTCAAATGCTTATAATTTAGTGAGCTTTTTAGTTTGCATGCCCAACAGTAATAGTGTGGTTATGTATTTTAAATTAAAATGAAAATATTATTTTCCAAAAGATTGTCTGAATAAAAAAATACTATAAGATATATAAATATGAAATGTGCAATTTTATTTTAATAAACAACTCTTTTGCATCCCGGTTTGAAAAAATGAAATCAAGTATTGTGTGAATATAAATGAAATGTCACTTAAATAACCTAAAATTGGATTCATTTTTATGTGTCAATGTGAATGAATATAAATACGTTACTTTTATACACATATATAATATAAAGAGTTTATTAAACATAATGTTCGGTGTGGATATTTTTTCACAGCTAAAATATCTGTGAATATTCATTCAATGTTTATGTCCAAGCGCAGTGACGTATCGCAGATTCTATAGTTTGTAATAAAAACTAAACAGATTACTCATATATTTTAAATCACATGAGAGTGAAAACATATACTTTATTTATTGTTTTTATTTTATTGTATATAATAATCAATATATCGTCGCCAATATTGCAGGAACCTGTATCTTGTTTTATTTTATTTAAGTCACTTTGTAAAGTAAAGTTTTATTTTTTGCAATCTTTTGTAGTATTGCCACATTTTTGCACTAACACACAAATTAAGCATGTCCTAAAAACGTATGTGTTAATGCAAAAATTTATAATTAATACAAGAGATTGCAAAAAATAATACTTTAAATTACAAAGTGACTTAAATAAAAAAATCAATATCGCAATATTGACGACGATATGACATAATACTATTATTGATACTGATACATTAATAAAATATAATATAACACTATATTATATTCTTATCAATGTATTATAAGTAAAATGCCTATTACACTACACAATATTAAGTGCTCTTACTGCACAGTGGGCGTGGTCTCTTGTATGTGATTTAGGTGCCTAAGGCTTATTACACCGCACTTAGTAAGGGTAAGGGTGCCTTGAAATTGTGTCGTGTAATAGGTCTTTAAACAAGCATTGACGTGGTAAAGATTTTCTCGTAGTCGTTATTGATCGAACTTAGAGTAATACTGATTTTAAGAGCTTACTGGCCGTGTACTAATATATGAGTCTTGATAAAACACTGTTTGGGAGCCACGGACTCATATATGAGTCTCACGTTTCTTTTCTATGAGAAATAACTAGCTATAGTTTAAATGTGAATATAACATAAGTTACAAGGCCGTTAGCAACGCTACTGACGTCTGACCCAACGATAAACCAACAACGCCGATTGGAAAAAACGGCAAAACCTCATGCAGTGTTCGATATGAATGAATCTCGTTATATTATTTAATACATACCTAGTATTTTATTGTAATTTCGAAATCAATTTATAATAAATGAAAGCCTATTTACGTTCAGAAATTGACAGGGTTGCACTGACATATATATATATATGTGTATATTTATATTTATGAACTGTTACAACTCAACCATGACAAGACATGTATTATTTATTAATCTGTTAGTTTTTTTGTCTCCCCGGTAGCGTAGAGGTTAGCTTGCGCGCCTAACAATACGGAGAATGCAAGTTCAATTGCCACATCTGTAGAGTTTTGAGCAATTGTCTGACATACAATTCTCGTGAAAAATAATCTCTCAAGACGTTCACATTACAGGGAGAAATTAAAAAAAATATATTCCAGTACAGTATACTCAGGTGTCCAAAATTCATGATTCGACTAAAATAAAACTGGTGACACAGCTATTGAGGCTTTTTACATTCATTTTACCACAGTCGATCATTTACTAAATCGTTAAAAGTATTTATGTATTAAATTAAAATAAGCAACATCAAAATTTTTAGGGCGTATATGGTACACATTGTTTTTCCGGTAGCATAGTTAGTAGCGTGCGCACATAGCTACCCGGAGAATGCGATGTTCAATTCCTCATCTGTCAGATTTAAAAAATCTAAAAATGCAGCATTAGATGCCCATTCAGTTCAGCAAACAATTATCGTAAAAATAATCTGTCAAGATCTTTTCACATTGTGGAGATCTATATATTCCACTTTCGTAGTGGATATCTTCACACAAGTTGGAGGGATATTTCGTCATTTATTTTTTACATAACTATTAACATTTAAAAATATCTTTTGCTGTTTTTAATTGCATATAATTAATTGGGCTTAACTTAATTTAATATTTTAAGTTTTGTTTTGCGATTCTTATTGAAAATATTATTCATTTACATTTTTTATTGTGTGCAGTTAGTAAAGTAGAATATATTTATTCGAGTTGAAGACGTTGATATATTATTTTCGCCCTAGCGTTACGAAGACTCACATCGGCCCTGGCTATGTGCCAAGAACATAATACAAAATAAAATTGTTTATTGATATAAAACGCGGCGTCCTTCTGAGTCGCATGCAAGAAAATCATTGAGAGGGTTGTTTCAATCATACATTTTATTTCACAAAGGCACATTATATAAATGAAGCTTATCGTTAACCTGAGATGCTTCTTTATCGATAATGCGAAATCATATCTAATTGTATCGATAACATTACTTGGCATTTTCACAAGTATATATATCTACGAATATCCATAGTTATTTTAGATAATATAACTTTTTTGTTAAAAAAATGCACCATAATGTATTTAATATATATTCGAATAATGTAATAATGTAAAAACAAGGTATTTTGAAAAATCATCGATTACAAATAATTTACATTTCACATATTGGCTACTTTGTCTCTTGTCTCATCAAAGTTTTAATTAGATATAGTCCATTGTTTGAATATACAAGTGTATGATATTCATTGTAGATGAATTAATGAATAAAATACTAGATTAGTAAAATTGCAGAACATCGTAATAACATATTTTTTTAATGTATTTACCTTCATTTTTTTAAACCATGTTTGCTCTTAAAGTAGAGCATATGTATCTATCTACACATAGTGAAGATATCGACTCCGAAAGTGAAATATACAGACCTCCGCAATGTGAAGACGTCTTAATAGTTTATTTTTTACAAGAACTGTTTGTCATACTATTGTTCAATCCAATGAGCATACTGCTCTGCATTTTTAGATTTTTTTGAAATCCGACAGATGAAGGATCAAACCTGCATTCTTCGGATTACTAGGCGTACACACTGCCAACTACGCTACCGGGGTGAAATGTTTTAAGCTATTTCAATTATTTACTAGTATGAGTTTACTATTTTTTTTTAATTATATATTTTATCTTGTTAGCTTAGTTAATTTAAAAAATCGAATAGTTTCAATGATGAATTATTAACAAAAAGAAAAAAAACATATTTTTGTTTACTCAGCTATTTTTGTAGTAAGGAGACTTGAGCCCAATTTATATTCAAAAATACTATTTGTAATAAAAATATACAGCCTGGGTTTTTTTTCTTATATCAGTAATTTATTCAAGACCGCAGCCATCCTATCATTTTTCCTGCTTATCGCCGGTAATTTGTTTCCGATAACCCAATCAAAGTTTGCCAATCTTCAATCAGGGCAAAGCGCTATTTTGATATTCGGGGAGGCGAGCAAACTGATTGGATATCATTCCAGGTATGATCAGCTAGGGTCTTATCGGGTTATATCAGGTAGTAGGTCCAAACGTCGGTTTGTTTAGAAACTGTTTAAGCCACGGGAGTCGGACCTCGGGGGGCCGTGGACTCCCGACCCCTTTCGGTTAAGCTCAACCGCCAATTTCGTTCCAGACGGATTTACGACTGGGCATGCTTTCCCTGTTGAACAGGAGATTTTCGCGGGAAAATTGTCGAAATAAAAAGCGATCATGCGCGCGCACCTAAATGATTGAGATAAGCAATGTTTTGTTTGTAACGAGATTTCCATTGAAAAGAATAAATGCCAAGACTAAAGAAAAGGGTTATTAGGAAGGAATGTTTTCCTCGAGGGTGCCTTAATGTATCTAATTACAGATCTATGTGTTCCGGAATTATAAAGAAAACAATTCAACAAAAATCATGCAGCTACTTGTTTCTAACTTTTGTAAGTTAATATATACACAATTATGTTTTATGATATTTAAGTTAGTTCATTCAATATTTTACATTACATTATCAAACAAAAAACTTATTAACTTAAGAGCTTATTTTACTGTATCTAATGAGATTTTATTGTGTCTTTTTGTCGGCAAAATTTCAAGTATACGTAATTATACAAGAAACGTCTAAGTATAAGGACGGCTTAACTATATACTGACAAATTTTAGCAAAAAATCACAAAAAATAATAGTATTTTACGTTAAATAAACTTATTATGTAAGGAAAAAATAATGCAGTCATATACGCTTTATTTATGTGTTCAATTTTGTTTGAAGATTTTTGTTGGATTAGTTGAGGTTATTTAATAGTATTTTTATACCACGTTCGCTCCCAACATGGAGCATATGGATCTACACAGTGTGAAGAT
>JAGVSQ010008891.1:0-14024 GCA_022683975.1 Rhyacophila evoluta | reverse complement strand
CACTCCGAAAGAGGAGTATAAGGATCTCCGCAATGTGAAGACGTCTTGACAGATTTTTTTCACGAGAATTGTTTGTCAGACAACTCAACCCAATGGACATCAAGTCCTGCATTTTTGAATTTTTTAAATCCGACAGATGGGGGTTCGAACCCGCATTCCTCGGATCGCTACGCACGCACGCTACCAACTACGCTACTGGTGAGAATTAAATTATTAAAATTAATACTCTCTTGTTATTTTTTGCAGATATTATTATGTTTTGAATGTCTTAACATATAAAATGAGTACACAAAGAAATGAATTTACAATACACACGCTGATTACAAATAAGTCTTTCTTTTTAGCTAGAGTAGGAAGTAAGGCCTCTTAGTTTAAAAAAATTACAATATCTTAGTATCACCCTGTTTTAATATCAAGTATAAATTTACCGCGAAAATTGGGCGGAAACAGGCTTTTATTGAATCTAAGTAGATTTTGCCGCCGGACCGGAAACAAGGGTACCAACCAACCAAGTTTTTCGCCCAAAATTATTGAGTAAGGTATCGATTTATCAAGGTGTATAAACTGTGGGCTCACCATTTTTCTATGTGACAAAAAATGGAACATTTGCATGCCAAAATGGAGAGATAAAATTATTACGCAGTTAATAGTTATTTTGAGATATTTATGTAATCAACAGAATTAAATTTAACAGTATCCTCACATGCTATTTCACGAACTGTGAAGATGCTTTTGACAGTCCACGCAGGCTTTTGCTAGACACATATGAAAAGTTATCCAAGATCATGGTCATCAACAAGACATTGTATTAGTGTACTGAATACTTCGTCAAAATTGTCGATACAAATTGGAGTCTTAAATGGAGATAGGGAAGAGCATATTTTTGACCCATACTTATTCATAATAGTTTATTAGTTTTACTTCAAAGATAATTAAAATTCCAAATGTTTAAAATATTGCTGTATCAATCCTTTCTAGGTTTTGTGATATCTATCCGATAAATTCATCAGAGATAGTCAGGATACTGTTGATGGTTTCCAAAATATCCATGCCACATCGGCTTAAAATTAATCCGAGGAAGACTACTGTGATATACAATTGCCCTGGTCATAATCAGACTGGTTCATTGAGAGGGTTAGTAGCTTAATATACGTCGGGGTTCATATACCAGAAAATGGCAGCACTCAAAATAAGGTCATTACTTGGCCTGCGATAAATGGTACCATGAAATATTAGTAAGAAAACAAAACATGCACTTTATTACATATACGTAGTTTAACATATGTAAAGCCCTTCTTCAAAGTATTTACTGTGGCCCAAAATAGCTCTTTAAAATTTTGGTTGGTTTCTATTAGAGTGTCCATAATTCGTATTCTAACTAAGACCTGTTAATGTTGAGCATATAGGAAAGAAATATGTTTGATTTAAAAAAGTACTGTCCCATTAAAAATAGGACGTATTGTCAGCCTAACTAAATACCATTAATTCGGTAGAATTTCTACTAACAATCAGACAAATGTCCTCTGAAAATCGATTTTCAATTCGTGTCTATTTTTTCCGTATTTTATTAAATTTAAGCTAAGAATTCCGTTTTTTATATCACCTAACCAACGCGTGAAAATTCTAATCAAGGTTGGATTAAATAAAATAAAAAATACCTCGATCTGAATTTATTTAAAGAATTTTTAAATAAGTCGCGGTTTATTTTTTAGTGATAAATTATGTTAAAAACGAATATGAAAAAAACTACTTTAATAGCATCAACACAAAATATTGTGTAAACAACTAAATAGTTAAAAGTAAAGTTTGATTAATGTGATGATAATGGTATACCCATTGAAATTGCTATCGACAAAATGACTTATTCAAACTGGAAAATTCTTGAGTTTCGAGAAAACATTTTTCAAATCGAGTACTAAATAATTAAATGCTTGCAAACATTGTTTTTATTCCCGAGGACGATTAATATTAACAACAATTACAAAGTCTGACTTGATTATTTGACCTTAATTTGTAAGATATCATTTCGATATTTGCGTCGTTAGATTTGAACAAATTAATAAACAAATGTGTATCAAATAAAATTGCGGATTAACAAGACTTACAAGATTAATTTTTGTCAATAGCTATTTCGGAAGTGTTAGTTATTATGAACAAAAATAACTATACCTTTGATTATTTTGTCCTAGCCGAAATAGCTATCGACAAAACTCAACATGTGAAATTATAGTAACATAATTATTGGTCTGTCTTATATATTTAAAAATAGAGACCTTTATTTTAAATAGATAGGTAGAGACGTTATTATTTTTTTTTTCTTCATATATTTAAGTATACATTAATGAGCTTAAATTACAAATGAAAATAATTTGTTCTGAATTTTAATTCGGCAAAAGTAAACCGATTTCATTCCCAATGCCATTTTGTTTATTTATGTTCATTTATGCTACGTCTCAAGGTGCGTTATTAAATTATGAATATTTTTTAATGTTCTTAAAATATTAATTAATTACCCGAGTGTGATGATGAGGCATTTTATGAACATGCACTAAACTCCAAATCGTTCTCTTTTTGATGTATTTTTTACATCATGCAATTCTCTTTTCATATTATTTTTATTATCATAGCAACACAGTATATAATATTTTGCAATTAAACATAATATTAATTAAGTCTTGAAATAAAAACGCATTTTCTTACGTATATTAAATTATATGCTATAATAACTATTCACTAATTTGTCTCCAATAATGGATAAAATTTGTGTCTATAAAGTAGAAATTTCCGCATCGAAAATACTCTATGCATTGTAAGACATAAAATGCAGACTTACTTTAACATAATTTTAAAGAAACTTTTGTCAATCGCTCAACCTATTGCTTTCTGGCTCGGTCTTGTATCTTTAAATTAAATAAAATTCATATGAAGCTGCAGTATTCGAACCCGTAACTTTTGGAACGGAATTGCGTGCAGTTAACACTAAGCTATAAAACGGATTCGTTTCATATTTTTTTAGGCATATTTGATACGATTTACTTTATTAAAAACAGTTAATGCCTGTATTAAATAGATTGGCTTTGTCCTAGAAGATCAATCTATATAACGTACTTAATAGTTTTGTGGGATACTGGTAAGATCTAGGAAGATGAAAGAGGGTAAAATCTAGCGAAAGGATTCTTGGAGATACTAGGTCTTGTCTTTGCTCCATTTAGGCAGTCAATACGAAAGAAAAATATGCGTTTTAATGTATAGAATATTTTTTATCCTATGGAAATATCAGTTCCATATTTCATAAGTTATTTTAAATCATTTGGAATAAAAATGTCTTTTAAAATACGTCAACTAAATTTTCGTAACGATTGTTAGTCACATAAACGACGTGTCCTGCATATCATTATTTGAATTCCTTGGCATATCAATTTATTAACCAGACAAAGCATTTAATATATGTTCGTTGGTTATTGTTTTATTTCTTTGTATGATGCGTAACTTTACCATTAAATTTTCATACTGTGTCAGATTAATTAGTTTTGGGCCTCTTGTGTTTAGAGTAAATATTTTTTTTCATTTGCTATTTAAAAAATGATAAATAATTAAAAACGTAACGTCCCAGATTCATAGACCCAATGTTTGAATGAAATAAAGAAATTAACTAAGGTTTGAATGATAAATTGTACAAAAAACGGGGTGACTTTCATCCAGCCATTGGTAGATCATTTCCTATTATGATACCAGCATATTAAATCAATCTCGTTCATTAAAAGTGTATAAAAATATGGCCAGTTTAATTACACGTTTAAATAAACAAGTTTCATTCGCTTTTGTTTAAGTGACAGGTTATAAATTATGTCATGAATTAATTTATATTTTCTTATATGGAGGTTTTTATTGTCTATCGACACGAAATTGCAATAGCAATAAAATCGTGAAAAACAAAATTTTCCGCGGTATATTATTTATTCAGCTGAAATTGGTTAAAATTTAATATGCGTATATTTTTTTAAAATTACACAGTTGTTAAAATGGTGCATCATAAAACATACTGATTTATAACGTTCACACAATTAATACGGAATAATACACGAAGCGTGTCCAAATTTCTCCACAGAAAGACAGTGAATTATTTTCTTTAAATATAATTGCATCATTTCTATATGATAAAATGACATCTTTTCGTACCCGCTTTTTAAGTGGAGCATACGAATACTACTTGAAGCCCTTACGCTATCAAATCTTTTCGCATTTTTCCACGTTGTCAAGATTCGTAGTTCCACCGACCGCCACACTCAAGCGTATGGAGCTAGCAGTAGATAAACAAGTAACTAATAATGTTCTTTTAGTGTCTATTAAATTTATTGTTTTAATGATGAATACTATTATTTATTACAGTTGTAATAACATTTGCTTAAAAAATTAGTTTACCATCGACTTTTTAATGTAAATATTATTCAATATTAAACGCGATTTGAAAATAACATTAGTAAAGCACATTTTATTTATAAGTCTTTTATTATATTTTGAAGTTTTATTAAGGTGGTCTTTGTCCTCTTTTAATGGTACGAATGACCTTTGCAGAAGCATAGCTCACCTTCGACCCTCTACTGTAGTTCTTGTTCACCATAGCATATCCACGGCGTATCGCCATCCGATTACATTACAATCATTGCTTTTATTTAACAGTCATGATTCCAAGTATGTTATACGGCTGTTGCAGTTTGGCCAGTGGGGTGCGAATAGACGGGACAGATGGTATAACGGTTTTGCTAATATTTGTAATAGAGAGAAACAAAAAATATTCAATACATTTTCTTTAATAACCCTACTATTGATAATGATATCTATTCCATTATGCAATATACCTATCATCTAAGGAGTTTTAAATATTTTTTTATACTACGGTTGAAAATTGAATTTACGTGTTCAAATTTTATGGCTGCAGAATTAGAAAAAAAATGCACTGGATACTTATTTAGTTTAGTAATTTACTGACAACCGATGCACGTGAAAATATCTGTCAATAATAAGTAATACTAATGCAAACATCTGTATGCTTCAATTTCTGCATTAATCATCATTACACTGTTAAGATAAACATGTTCCACACTTGGAGCAAACATGCTTTAAAAAATATTCTTAATAGAATGCAACATAAGCCGCTCAATGAAATTTCTTTAATGACTACTTTTCTCAATTATATCTGTTAAACATGTGTAAGTTATAAATCAGTGATAATATGTAAACAGATGATTTAAGAAACTTTTTGTGCAAATGCGCCTTTAGCTAATGGTGCAGCACAGTCTAGTATAACTTTATGTTCAGATAATTTCTATTCATTGAGTGTTTATTTCGTTATTAAAAAATCAATAAAACCAGCTTAACGTTCTTTTTCTATATGTGTCAACATATTTATCTATATGTTAAAATATATATTTAAGCCATATTCGTTCCAAGAATGGAATGTATAAGCATTTGTAATCTGAAGACATGTTTTGACGGATTTTGCGAGAATCATTTATCAGACAATTGCTCAATCCAATTAGCACCAAGTCCAGAATTTTTGGATTTTATTTAAAATTCTACAGATGTTTCCAGATTACGAGGTGCGAGCGCTTACCTATATGCTACCGGGGAGCCAAATTATATGACTGATGGTTAATCATTTTTTGTTAGTGTTATAAACATTTCTTAGCACACCACTGACGAATTCTTTTCTATTTTTTGTGTTGCAAAACAATGAATAACGAAATGAGTGTGATATTCAGCAAAGATCCTGTTCACGGTTGGGATGGCCAGAGTACCGAGACAAACGAGCTAACATTTTGTTTGTCTTTTCCTAACGAACGTTACCCTTTCGTATTTTATGGCCATCCGACCATGATATTGTAGACCAGTGAATGTATACGAACGTACAATATTAGATTAAGTTCAAAAGTTTATATTCCGAATCATTATATTACATTATAAAAGTCCATTAATTCATGGTATATTAAAAAAAAATAACATCATTGTAGCACTAACCTGCCAGTAGTGATATCAATACCGAGAGGCATTGTTATTATCATGTACATGTTACTTGAGCCGGGCTATCCAATAAAATTGCCAAAACGGCGAATTGTATTTCTTTTTTTAAATCTTGCGGCGCCATATAGCGAGCGTGATGATCTTTTTAAAATTTACATAATTACTTGACCAAATAAGTTTCCGCTTATAATTGTATCTATTTTCAACTTCTGCACACTTGTCTGTGGGGTAACCTAAGTCTTGGGTAATTTAATATATTTAAACAAAATAAAACATTGCAAAAAATATATTTTTTCTAATCGACAATCCGTTGAAAAATGTGGTAACAATAGATCGAGATTCCACTGAAGACGAATTACTTATTGTCCTTGGTATTACACTATTAAAATCTCTCAGTAAATATAGAGATTTCGTATACTTTTTAACACGAACTGGTTTGACGGTTGATGGCCTAATCTTACCCCAATTTTCATGTGACAGTCTCTTTAACCGGTTTACTGCGGTTTTCATAAGCTCGTGTCAAAGAATGACTCACCCAATACGCGTCAAGCACGATGTCGAGTTTTTTTTTTGTGGCCAAGTGGTTAATGAATAAATATCAACTTTATTTTACATACTTTTTTACGTCTGTCTACATGATAGTATAAGTCGAATTTTACCTGAAACAAAAAGAAAAAAAACAATATTAATTAAAGGAAAAAAATAACATAAAAATGTACATTTATTAATTATTTTTAAATGCATTTCAGTAATTTTCAGTAACTGATCTCGGCATTATAAAAAAATATTTTGAATGTTTTTTTCACATTAATGAATCATCAGCTATTTATTCCTTGTAAGTTTGAAAAATCGTCCAGTTGTGGGATTTAAGCTCGTATCTTCTGGCTCCAAGCAGCTTTTGGGCTAATCTTTCAGTCTAACTAACCTTATAAAGATGTCCTAAATGAGTTGATATTTTAAATTTCTCTCCTTTTTTGTAACAAAACCAAAGTAGAAATTTCTATTTGTTGTCAACAGTAAACATTAAAAAATTATTATTTAATTTAACTTTGAAAAAAAAGTGTATGCCTCGAATACTGGGAGTAAGTAAGGTGATTTAACGTAATTGAGAACATGGGGATAAGAAAGCGAACGGGTTTTCCCCTGTCAATTTCAAAGTCATGCAGTTGTATTGGTACTGGCTACAACACGTCCGACGGATACTTCCAGAGGGCTTGGATCTTTTTCCGACCGGGATTTCGGCGTCCTGGTTAGTCAATTTTTCTTATTTTTTTTTTAATAAAAATAAAAATCTAAGAAATTATTTATTTCTTTCTAATTACGATAACAATAACTAATTCGTAATTTTCAAAGTCACCTTTCATATGGTTTTATTGCCGTTGGAAACTTATCCAACTTTTATTATGATCTTAAATAGAGACTAGAATAAAACTCATATTTAGTTCAATTTGACAAAAAGTGCACTTATTGAAGATAATAGGAACTAGACGCCTCATATGGCGAAAGTAAATACAACAAATGACGGTAGAAATTATAATTTAATCACTTTTCAAAAGGGGAAAATTTTTCGGAAGCAAATTTTAAATGTCAGCCCATTTTTAAATACCCATACGTAATACGATTTGGACAATAGTAGGACTTACTTATTTATTCCGGGTCGTTGCAAATTTATTCGTGCAAAGTCAAAAACAAAACGTTTCCTATTCCACTTAGCAAAGCGGTTACGTCTTTTACATTTGTCATACGAGAAAGTCTCTTGTCTTCCCCCGCCATACCTGAATCACGACGAATATATCCGTCTTCTAGAAATACTTAGTGCGAATTTAAAAAAGGAGATTATGGTGTGGGCGTGACATTCTTACGGAATACATCGCATTGGGCCTGACAATATGACACATAACAAAAGCCTATTTTATTCCAAAGTGTAAAAAGAATCCAATATAAATATAAAGATTACCACGCCAGTCATGGCGTATACGGATCTCCGCATTGTAAAGATTTTTTAAAAGTGAATTGGTTGTCAAATTATAATAAATCTAAATCTGTGTAAATATATCCAAATAAAAATACAAGAAAAGTAACCACTCAAAAACAATAACGAATATAATCACAAAATAAAGCATTTCTTCGAGCTTTATTTTGTATTTTAACATAATAATAACATTATGATCATATTTATAAGTCTATAGAAGTGAGCTGAGCCAAATGAAAAAGAGTAAAACTACTCTATCACATGTTTCCATTAAAACTCACAAGTATAGTAATGAAATAGCTCACTGCTTGTGTCAAAGAATACAAAAGCTTCTCTTTTGTAATAAAATATAACATGCAGAATATCATAATTGTATAGTGTTGTTTTCTTAAAATAACAGTTGGCTCACTTCACTTCTTAATGATTAAAATCATAAAGCTTGTCCTGGATTTAACTTTTGTATCATGTAACATGATTGAAAATATATCGGTTTCATCATAAATAATATCGGTCTACGTGTCACTAATAATTACCTAAGAAATCGAAAACATCAGCTGCTTTAATATTCCAAAGTGTACCACTAATCTGCCAGTAGTGATACCAATACCGAAAAGAATCATTATTATCATGTACGAGTTACTGAAGCCGGGTTCTCAAATACAGTTGACAAAAGATCGAATTTAACCGCCTTTTAAAATCGTTCGGCGTCATACAACGAGCGTGATGATCTCTTTACATAATTACTTGACCAAATAAGTCTCCGGTTATCTTTATATTTATTTTTTACTTCTGGACACTCGACTGTGGGGCAAAAAAGTCTTGGGTAATTTATATTGCCTCCCGGGGCATTTTTTTCGAATCTAGTAGACCGCTTCTCGATATCAGAACTCTGATTAAGACTAGATTTAAGGATAGGACTGATAAATGAAGGACACATTCATGCTTTCCTTACACAAAACCACTTGACGATAATAACAGCAGGTGATCAATCACAGCGACGGAGCCGTCACTATGATTGGTCGTCGCCTGGCTGGGATTGGTCACCAGCTGTCGTCGTCGTCAAGTCGCTCTGTGTGTAGAAAAGCATTAAGATGATAACAGACAATCTACAAGGGACTACATGGTAAAGTTATGATTTACACAAGAACCGGATATGGAAAGGGATGGAAGAAAAGAAGAATGTTCTTTCTAATCTACATAGTCTACTTTGATGATACATAATCCTGAAAGAGGCTATAATAATCTAAATAGGAAGAGGATATGGAAAAAATATTTTAATTCTAGTTTAATCTGGGGTTCTCAAATTGAATAGAGGTTAATTGATAACTTCTGAACTTGATTTTAAAGTCGATCAAATTCTACTGTTGGTTTTGGCAGGGAATTAGATCGAAAACGTTTTTTGGTAATCAAATATAAAACTGCCGGACGTTTCAATTGTTTGCATAACTCAGACAATTCATTCAGAGAATAATACAATAGACACAAAAAAAAACTATTGGCTTGTGTTGAGCAACAGTTTGAGCAACCATGCGTAACAATTGAAAGAAATAGAAATGGACGCGTAATGATACAGCACGATTTGTCTGTTTCGAACAAATTGTCTGTGAATGTAGTTTGTTGAATTTGATAACATTGTGGTGTCGAGTGTTTTGATTGATTACTGTCGTCGCCTCGGTTGTTGGCATATGCGCGGGCGGTTTGGTAACGGAAGTCGCGTGTTCAGATCTTGCAGCTGCATAAGAATTTATAAAAAAATCTACGATACAAAACTGGATACCTTGTGGGTTGAACGATTTATTTACAACCAATATTTAAGCTACAAGATTATTCATTTTATTTTATTTCATACGTTGAAAATATTAAAAATTATAGCAAGAGTCTCCAAAATTTTTAGTCTAATAGCCACACTGACTCCTCCACTAATTCCCAAGAGCCAAGACCTAGCTAGCTCAGCATACCAACACATTGTAGTTTATATACATACATACGATACCGTGGGCCGTATTGGTGGTGCTTGGGGGCTGAAGTTTGGAAACCTCTTTTTTAAACAGTTATTAAAGTAAGAATGTGAATTTGAAAAATAACTAAAGAAACAAAGGGAATCTACCAAAATAATTAGACAGATCTTGTATACAATAGCATACATCTAAGCTCACCCCACTCACGTGGAAAATATCAGTAACCGAAGTAATCTCGTTAAACATCACTATTGATATCTACAGTGGCATGTCTATTAGAAGGCTAGTTCTGGAATATGAAACATTTCATATTGCAAATTTTATATGTAGTTTTAAATATGGTTCTTTTATATATTAAAAGTTTGTTCAAAATGTTCTCCTTTAAATTTTGGAATAGTGAAATATCTGAAATACGCCTCTAATTTATAATAATAGTCAATAAGTATCGACATCTTGGAGATTTATTAACTCCAGCTTGGATCAATCATCAGATTGTTGAGATCAATATGCTCCACTTCCTAAGCGTATATATCAAAATTTCATTACTAATTCCTTGAAACAACATTAATTTGCTTATTTTTTTAACAACAATCGCTCTAAACGTGAAGCACATCGATGGTTTAAAATGCAAATTTGATTAGACTATTTTTGAAAATTTTACAGAAGAGTGTAAAAATGGATTAGTTTGTTATTCGTTTCTGCGACTATTTTGATGTAAGCAAACACATTTTAAATGATCTGTTTAAAGAACTGCTTACGATCATTATTTTGATAGAACTGAATACAAACAACAGAGTTATATATTTTGCATTGTAGATCTCAGATACGAATAAAGTCGACAATTTTTTTGGGACGTTTTTCGATATATTTAAATAACTTTGAATAGCCAAATTAATACACTACATGAATAGCATGGTATCTAAAACTGGACTTATCAACTGTGGACATTAAGCCATCGATATGCATTTGTGTACAGCAGGGTTTCCCAAACTATGTCCCTTGGAACACCAGTGTTCCGTTGAATCTGAATTGGTGTTCCGCGACAATTTGGTAAGGCTTTATACTCTGCAACACAATCGAAGATCTTTTACTCCATATTGAAAGACGAGTGATGATCAATCTCAACTTATATATACGATGAAGTATCTAATTACAGGTGGAAGATAATCTTTTCTTATCAAGAAATGGGGTTTATTGTTTTTATCTGACCGGCTGACAAGTTTTGTTAGGTTAACGACAGTTGGCAAGATTTACAGAACAGTTAGTCGCGCAAATAAATATTGTTCATAAATCTGATAAAAAAACAGCTTGAATATACGTATTATTTGTATTGCGTTATTGTTTTATATTTTAAAATAAATAATGTGTTTAAATTTTTACTGGTAGGAATTACTCAACCGAAAAAATAGGTATTCCGTTAAAATTTCCGGGTTTGTGAACTGTTTCACTGCAGACAAAGTATGGAAAACCCTGGTATACAGGTTTCTCTTCATGTCAGCCAAATAGTCAACCCATTGTCACAGTATTTTAATTTTTTCTGCTGCTAGATTTGATCTGGTGACCTCATCTTCCAAAGCACGCGCGCTTACCAACTGGACCGAAAAAGTGACAGATAGTGAAAGTTACTCATTATCTGCTGGTCAAAAGATGCCTATGTTACAATATTCAAAGTGAAAAATAATCAGTGTGCAATAGTTTATGAAATATTTAATAAACGTTATTAATGATAATGATAAAAAAACGGAGATGAATTGATAATAGTTGCTTCACAGTTTTTTTACTTAGTAAAAATATGAACTAATGCGTTTTTGATGGGGTATTAATATTTATTGAAAAAAGCGAACAACACCTGGTGAATAGTTCACAGTACTACAATTAACGTATCAACCATTAAGTGTCCATATGTCTTCGAAAAAACCCCATTGAAATATAAAACATCTGTCACTATTTTAGGAAACAAGGTGTACGTTTTAAATAAACATATGGATACTTTATCATAAGATCAGCTTTAAATGTAATACATTATAACAGCGAAAATGATCATAGATTCAGTTGGTAATGGCTGAAAGGTAAACGTATGCGTTTCGGCGCAGGTTTGAGTCCCACATCTGATAGAGATATTTATTAAATTTGCAAGAATGGGTGGCCAAAGGACTTGACAATTGACTGATAACAAAATAAGTCTACATTATGAAGATATAAATATCGACTGTGGAAAGAAAAAAGGATGTAATCTTCAATTTTTCAAATTCTCTTTTATTCGATAATTACAGTGTATACAATTAATATACGCTCTATAAAAAGAATATTACTTAAACATGCTGAATTTTGTCTAAATTTAGCTTTTAAGTTTGATAAAAGGATGGGCTGAGAAATTTGTGACCAGGAAAAAGGGCTTTCATTTAATAATTTTACTGTTTTTTTTAAATTGGTTAATAAATTAAAATCATGCTCAGTAAATAATACACCAGTTTTAGTCTTCGTAGATTTCATTATTGTGTATGAAATGTTTTAAATTCGGTCCAGAATCATAAATAAACGTTTTTTGGGTCTCCTGTGAAATGTGTTCTATGTAGGTTACGTCCATTTCCCTTTCCACAGTCGATACAAATATCTTCCAATTGGACAAGGTAATGAAAATTAATGATGGTAATTTTTTGAATGACTGCATTGATTTAAAATTTTGTGGTTTTTTATCAAACATTGAATTTGAAAGTGTAGTGAAAGAAAATAATTATTTCTACCTGAAAAACGCAGTATTAAGTTAAAATTCTGTACATTCCAAGTGTCAAATATCAAGCTAACACCTGACAAGTCAAGGCTAAATAAACAAGTCGACCATTGTTATTATCTTCAATATGACTACGAGATAAGAGCAAAATACAACAATATTGATATGCTAATAATCAAACATAGTGGTACACGAAAGCTAATGTTTTGGAAATCATCCCCTGGATCACTTTTAGAACGTTGTGTTCGTTATACCACAATATATGTACGCGTATTGGATATTTAGAGGTTGCAAATAGTGCAGAAAAATATTTGCTAAGGCATTCATCATTTTATGAAGATTTACGCTGCTACTCTATTTAAACAGACGTCAGTAAAGGGTTAAAGTTTGTAACATTAGATTTAAAAACTGATTTGTATTAGTTACTGTAACTGTATTTAGATTTATACCCTTGAACTTTAAAACGCTTCTAAAAAGTATCAAAAAAACTCATTACGAAAGATACCAACACATTATGTTTCTCAAATTTTGCACCATATGTCAAGCATACAATCAGTCCGATTATAATACCATTTATAAATTTACATAGATGAAAATATTTTTAGCTTTCGACTCGATAATTGAGCGGTGACCATGTGCTTCATCTGTATCCGTTAACTGATATCAGATAAGGTTATTTGACCTACAATTATTAACTCAAATCAGCTTTGAATACAAATGCTTGCGTCGAGTATTGTGGTTGATATGGTTTGATTTTATGAGGAACTTAATAACAGTCATGCTGTGGATGTTCCCGATGAACTTAAATCCTGCTTGATCTTTAAAAGCAAAGGGATAGATCTTTCCTGGGATACATCAGATGCAACTAATTTTAGGATATTTTTAAATATTGTTGCTGTCATGATCTGAGAAGATGTAATGCAACTAACCAGTAATAAAAAATCACAGCGATGGTAATTGATGAATATATTCTTATTACGTTCAGGGGAAATTACAAAAGAAAATATGATATGAATTTTATAAAATACATTAAGAAATTTGCGTCTCTTGTAAATTCTCAATATAAAAACACAAAGGACCTCACGTGGCTTATATATTATAATATCTATTAAATGCTACAAAGTTATGTTTATTGTCTATTAGTGTCTCCACTCAAGCCACGTGTTGAGCCTTGGCGAGAGATATTTAAACCTAATACTGAAGGTGTAGTTTGTCTTTTATATTACATAACTTATTGTAGCTTAAAACTGAGGAGGAATATGTAGTTGGCGACGCATTTTTTAGACATATGCGTGGTCTTATTGATAACTCTGCCGCTCTTGCTAATGTTGGTCTGCATGTC
>JAGVSQ010008889.1:0-14027 GCA_022683975.1 Rhyacophila evoluta | reverse complement strand
TCGAAGTCTCGATTTACGCGTTTTCTCTTGGAACGTATCTACCGCGTAAATCGAGAGATGAGTGTACACTACTCTATCTTACATTATGTTATGTAATTATTGTAATGTTTTATTACTATATCGACAATATTCATAACTATGTACATGAATATTGATAGATGTTTAAAAAACTATAAATAACAGAAAACGTTACATATAAAGACAATCATTAATGTATTGATACAAATGGTTTAATATGAAGTTAAAGCCATTTACAATAACTTTAAAACTAATCTGGTGGCACAATAAAATTGTAACAAAAAGTACCGTTCATGACTAGTTCGTCGCCAGCGAAATAATACATGTTCAAATACGACCAAGTCAGTTTCACTTTTTTTTTCAGGAGAAGCGAAAGTTTGTTTGATTATCTTTTCAGAATAGTTTATTTATATGTTTGATATTTTTATGTTTATATACTGTAAATATGAATAACGCTTGGTAGTAAACCATAATAAATTTAAGGTTGATTTTTTTATAATTTTAGACCCAATTTGTTAATAAAATATATCGATGGCCATAAGTTGGCAATACGTATGAGCCGCTTGCTAAATTATTCAGGAGGACCAAAATGTCCGTTACAAAAATTTAGTATATGAATCACAACTATGTGAAAAAATGTATTGATAGTTTATTTTTCACAAGAATTGGTCGTCATGCAATTGTCAACCAAATGGGCATGCGGTCCTGCATAATTGGATTTAAAAAAAAACGCGCGGATGTGGGATGTGAGCCCATACTCTCCAGCTCCGAGACAAGCACGTTAAATCTTCCACTTCCGTTCAGACATATATATATTGGTTTATCCATGTTCTTTTACAAAGTACAGCATATAAGCACAGTGTAATTATATCCATTACGGAAGTGGGGTATATGGATCTCCGCAATGTTTACCTCCAGATTATTTTCACGAAAACTGTTTGTCAGATAATTTACTCAACCCAATGGGCATTGAATTCTCATTTTCGGATTTTTAAAAATCAGATAGACTTGGGAATTTAACCCGTATTCTCCGCATTACTAGGCGGCCACGATAACCTCTACGCTACCGGGGATATATACTGATTCAAAATAAATATAATAAAAATCTGAAATAATCTGAAGAATGAAGGAAGAAAATACATGTTCCGCTCTCGTGATCATACGTAAGAGTAAAATTTATACCACAAAACTGCATAGCTATTATCCAAGCTTTTATTTTGTCGACTGTATTTTTTAGCGTTACATAAACGATATATTATTATTAAAAAAAGGACGTAAAACATTATTGAAAAAAATATGTGCTACGTTAAAAGCTAAGTGAAAACATAAATTGTGTAATTATAACAATGCACTTGTTCGGAATTTAGATCATTAATTAATGCTTTCACATACAATTTGTCGTTGCTGACGAACTGTCGTCGGCCCAATTTCCCACGGCGCGTTAATACAAGTTCGCAACTGATAATTCTAATAAGGCTAAATACTTTCTTCTACCTACCTAATGGGGATACTTGATACTTGATACAATTCCTAAAATGTACACGGCATAAAGAAAAGTGACTGAGTCTCATTGGATAAAAAAAATAAAAAATCGCATTGTAAGTGTGCGATGATAAAAAGCGCTACATATAACTAGTTACTCCATATTATTACGTATCTACAAAACTTCTTTATGTATGTCTGTTGTTATATTATGCATGTAGTTATCAAATTTCCAATTTCGTAATACTACACATATCGTAATCCAGCTTACAATACCACATTAGCGCTACAATAAAAAATGTCCAGAAGAACAAAAAATTGTGATATTTTTTAGTTAAAAAGTAATTAAAAAATATTTACATTGAGCAGTAGTGCGTCCAACTGTCGTGTAATCAGAATCACATATTAACACCGCCGTGACACATTCGCGGTGTTTACTTGCAAAATAACATAAGCGATGTTAGATCGAGGGTGACGGCGGTAAAGCGACGGAAATATAAATGAAAGATAGCCATACATATGTGAGTGAGCAAGTGAGCAAGTTTGGTAGCGCGACAACACGCTGTAGTCACAACAACTTGTTGACTTGCTCACTCACCTATTTATAGTTATTTTGCATCTCAGTTGCCATCGTTTTGCCGCCGTCGCATCTATCGTAACCTTGGTCTTACGAGTTGAAAATAAAACGTTAATTCTCCGAATTGTACCACAACAAATTGACGGAATAAATTAGAAATTATTAAGATAGCGTTAGATTTAAAAAAACGAGAAACCACGAAATTTTGGAAGAAGAACGAAATTAGAATTTCTAAGATATCGAGACCTAAAAAAATGAAATAAACGAGAATCCACAAAATTATGGACAGAGGGGCATACGGACTTAATAATTAAATTGTGCCTGGAGCTTCTCGGGTATATCTCGAGATACTCCTTGTATCCACGACGCGGCATTGTTCATTAGTGAAATGATATGCTTTTAAACCAGTCCTTCTTCAATACGATCAATAAATTTGATTCACGTCCGTTTCGCCACGTTATACGACAATTTGATTGTTATAAAGACGTGAATGAAGTGAAAGAGTTGTATTAAAATAAAAATAAACAAACACTATAATTAACACACCACGGAAATAATTTCTCTCTAATAAAAACAATGGATACAATTTGATTTATTATTGAAACTTAACAATATTATCTCTTTTCGTTTAACGCTTAATACAATAAATAATCAAATTTCACATTGTATTCGTTATGTTAACATTTTACTATCGAGTGGTTTGATTCTCACAATAATGTAAAGTGATTGTTATAAATATACGTAGGATAAG
This sequence comes from Rhyacophila evoluta, assembly GCA_022683975.1. Taxonomy (NCBI): domain Eukaryota; kingdom Metazoa; phylum Arthropoda; class Insecta; order Trichoptera; family Rhyacophilidae; genus Rhyacophila; species Rhyacophila evoluta. The sequence continues at coordinate 11,199 of JAGVSQ010008889.1, read as the reverse complement.
AAAAACAGAGGAAATGAAATTTGTGCGACAAAAAGTTAGCATAGTTTTTGAAAACATCCGAATTAAACTGCTGATATTTTACATGTTATATTTTTTAAAACAATGAAGCTTAATCATTTGCTAGTGAGTTAACAAATTTTTTATCTACTGTCGATCATTAAATATTGTATTAGGCATACTTGGTAGAATGATATCTATTCATCGAATAGAGGTGAACATATACGCGGGCATCACATATTATTCGATGAATATAAGTTGTCAGTAAAGATCTAATATAAACTATATGTGTTGAATGCAGTTTTTTAGTAATAGTATATTTAGAGATAGTTTTGATGATGGTGTGATGGTTAAAAATTCAATATAATTCATAATTATGATTTTTACATTCGTAAGTATCATTTATCAACTAATAGTGATTTGACTGTGGTATTAGAACCGAAGTTTGTCTTCCAGTCATTGAGGGAAGAATTTCACTGGGTAAGCAAATAAATATCCGTATTATCAAGACTTTCGCAGTTTTTTTGTTGTTGAAAATACTTGGTTGTCAGCTATTTGTTAAACTTAACCTTAATCCCAAGGCTAATAAACTATACAACTATGGGAAACGAATTTGCAATTTCAGCTACGTTGCGGTTACCCTAACCTTTCAACCTAGGGAAAACTAACTCCGAAAGTGTACTATGTATTTGAACCCTCGTAATTTGAAGACATGTCTTAACAGATTATTTTTCACGAGAATTAATTGCATTTTGGGATTTCAAAAATCCGACAGATGAAGGTATCCAACCCGCATTGCCCAGATTACGAGGCCCGCACGATCTCTACGCTAACGGTGAGTGTATTATATATAAGAAGACGTTGAATTGTTTAGTAATTTACAGTATAATATACGATAACTATGGCAGTTTTATCACATTGAAGTTTCATCAAACAAATAACATTTTGGTAATTCGATATAAAAACCTTTTCACGAATAAGTAGGTGGATTGTTTTTTTTTAAATATAAAATTAGTTTCGCTCGAATTCTTACAAAATTTAAGTGTTAGCAAGCATTTCTGAATCTTTCATTCTTTGTAAAGAGATTTCTCATATTGTTGATTATTTTGTTTTTATTTTTCAATAGATTTTACATCGAATTTTAATTGTCCGCTTAGAAAATTAACAGACTGTTAATGTCACGAGGCAATTATAATCACAAATCTATTTGAATTGTGACTAATTTACGTGAATACGCGTATATAAATCTTGCCTTGTATCAAAAGCTCTGGTGCTGGATCCCATGCGTCCAGTTTTTTACATTTTAAATTAAAATAACGCAAAACCTGGATAAATTATTGTAATTAAATATAAACATCATTTTACTGTGTGTTAAATAAAAATAAATAATATAAAACACGTATCATACATTTGTTATATTGTTTAGGAGGACCAAAAACCTTATACAAAATAAGTGGTGGGAAATTAATGAAAGTAAACATTATTTCAGTACAAAATATATTTAATTTTTTTTAATGTCCAATACTTTGAGTTTCTTTCTCGTTAAGAGTTTAACTAATATATGATACGTGTTGTCAATTTATGGACATCGGTATGACGATTAATGTTATTACGTTTAAAGGGGAAGAAATGGACTATTCAAAGCGGTTAGATCATTCAGTATAGGATATCCGCTTGGACATGTCGTCTCTTTTGTTTCTCTTTTAATTTTGCATTTGTTATTGAATTTTAGTACACAATAAAATGATTTGTATAACTAATTACAATATACAATAGATAATTGATCTAGAAGAGTTTGCATAATTTTAATTTAAAAAATATTTTTTTTACTGGGCACTCAACGTAGCTTTTAGAATAGTAAGGTGAGAGTTAATAATTTACAGACTAGGTACGTTAGTTTGCTCTTAACTTAATAATAAATAATATTATTTATTTGAATTCGTATTTAGTAGATGTGTATATTTCATTATTTATTTATAATTACCAAGTAAAGTAATATCAACAGTAGCTATGGATATTCTGAAATAGCTGTGATCTTCAAGTGATTATAATTTAGCTCGTATTATATATTAATAACAAATATGTAATTAATGGCAATGCATGTATTATAAGAAACTAATTAAAATAGTTGTTTATATTTCATATTTTGGCGAACGCGTACGGTATTTAAAACTAAGCGAATAGCAAATATTTATACGAAAAACTCAATTGCAGCAACATATTGAATTTATAATATGAAAGATTAAAAATACAATTTTAAAATACGCGTTTTTGTTTTGCAATTCATGATAATTTAAAAAATGGCTATAAACCAAATGTTGTATAGTTGAATATTATGTTAAATAACATGTTTTTCGTTTACGTATAAGACTTTTTCGTGTATATTTGAGTATACTCAATAAAATCTACTCTGTAGACGAAATAGTAATTGAAAAATATGTCGCAAACAACCATTTTCTACTAAGTAAAGAATAAAGATGTAAATTATTTTTGGCATGCTTTACAACCATGTTGAATTTGACAGTCAATGTCGATTTTACATTTTAATATATACAATTAATATTATTTTCTATATTCATTTTGTTTATGGTATTTGCGTCGCATACGCACGCGCGTTCGCACACATTTATGTTATATTCATCGCTGAGAAAGTGACACATGTTAAGGACTCCGGTCGATTGAACAAACCCATGAAAATATCCATAACTTACATAAATATTCACCATTTAGCACCGAGAAATTAATTAATACGAAGTTCTCAGTAGCGCAATTATTCATTAGGTAAATATTCTTAGACAGTAAATTATGTAAATGCTAAAGAAACATTTATTTGAAGCTCGTTCATTTCAATATTTTTTTATATCGCCGTATTACTGGCAAAAGACGTTAATGTAAAAAAGTGAGTTTTGAAATAATCGAGTTATAATGTTTGAGTCTCCCTGCTAAATAGAGTTTATGACAATTTCTTAAAGTAAAATATTATACCTTAATAAATTGTCGTTAAATCTACTTAACAGAGAGCCTCAAAAATTAAAACTCGATTATTTTGAAACTCACTTTTTAACATTAAAGTCTTTTGCCAGTAATACGACGATATACACGAAGCCGGTTCTATAACTGTTCATCTGCCATCAAATTAACTAATCTACAATAAATCGAGGGTCAACGCAATATATTTTTTAAAAATTACATATAATTAGGCTATTTTGTAAAATAAATCCGTTCAATTTCTTCCCTATATTATTTTAAATCATTTTGAAATTATTTAAGGAACAAATGGTAGGAGAGGTTTAAAAGCAAAACGCCACTATTCACAACAAATTATTAAAACAAGTCGCTTATATTGAATTATTTTAAAACATATTTATGTCAGCACCATTTAAAAAAATATTTATAACAGTTCATCCCAATGAGAAATCTTTTTATTTGCAATTACTTTTTTATACCATATTCGCTCCAACGTGGAGCATATGGATCTACACAGTATGAGGATATCCACTCCGAAAGAGGAGTATATGGATCTCCACAATATGAAAACGTATTGACAGATTATTTGTTACGAGAATTATTTGTCAGACATTACTCAACCTAATGGGCATCCAGTCCTGGATTTTCGGTTTTTTTAAATACGTCAGATGTGGAATGAAACCCGCATTTCCCGGATTGCTAGGCGCGCACGCTACCAACTTCGCTAACGGGGAGACACTTTTTTTACTTTTTATGAAATATATACATTATTTCGACGTACTAAGCTAGGTGTCTTTCTACCTAGACGTAAATATTGCAAAAGTATTGTTCTTGGTAATCCTTTTTGTTATTATAAATAAATATGTATTATTGATTAGCAACCAAAGTGTTAAATTGACATGTTCATAGAAAAGTATTGGAATTATGCACTTGTCTAATTTTTTTGAAAGCGATGTGAACAATGGATAGTGGCGTTTTCGATCTTGACTCCCTCATATATATATAGGATAATATAAATTGTATAATGCAAAATAGTCTAATGTTTCTAACTAAAAAAAAAATTACGTTACTCTTTCGAGACATCGATTTTGTTAAGTGTCTTAATTTTGTTAAATATTCGCAAAATAAATATAATGAAATGGATGTGTAGAATGGTATAAGAAATTGTGACCTACCCTGATATCCTTATAGTTGGCGACGATATCTGTGGTGAAGGTGGAGTTGGCAATGGAAGGCTTGTTCTTGACGCTCGGGAATATGATGCCTCCTTTCCTGGTAGAGGCTGTTCCGCTGTTCGAAGGTGTTACCGTAATCGGGGTCGTACTTCCACGGCTGGGAATTTTACTTACAGTTAATTACATGCATTCTTTCAAATATAATTACAACTAAACATAATTTTATCTGTTCATAATAAAGAAATATCAGTACATCAAATTTTTGGTTAGTATATTATGTGCCGATTATATTCGGACATACTGCACTATTTAATATATATTTATAAAGGATATTATTTACACGTAACGGTTTCATGTATATTTTTCTTTAATTAGATTAAGATTAAGTTTGATAGTTTCATATATAGTATGCACATGTATATTTATGATATTGTAAATATGAGACAATGAAAAGTCAGAATGGTGATGCAGAGTAGAAAAGAGTTAATTATATTAATGGTATGACATCTTATTACTTATGGCAACATATCAATGATTTGATGAATTGGGACATTTACAGAATTAGCGAGATTTGAACTCGCGACTTTTGGATCTGAATTGAACGATTACTAACTCGACCGTCGAGAGTTATCATACTCGATATTAACAATTTTTATGTTTAGTTCGACGAAATAACCAACCTAACCTAACCTAACCATGTTCGCACCGAAAATAAAGCAAAGATGAAAACATGTATTGACGGATTATTTTGAAGAATTTCTTGTCAGGCAATTGCTCAATTCAATCAACATCCAGTCTTGCATTCTGATTCTTAAAATTCGGCATATATCGAAATCGAACCCGCATTTCCCGGCTGCTATGCACTCACACTAACCTCTATGCTACCGGTTAAATATTTAATTTTGTACTCTATTCATATTAAAAAATGTTATAGTCTCCACATTAAATAACAACAAACATTATTACGAACATATAAAAATAAAAATCATGATTTTACATAAGTAATTACGCGCCCAACAATCCGGGGAATGCGAGTTTGATTCCTCATCTGTCTGATTTAAAAAATCTAAGAATGCAGGACTGGATGCCTATTAGGTTGAGATTTTGTCTTCCAAACAATTCTCGTGAAAAATAATCCGTCAAGACGTCTTCAAATTGCGGAGATCCATATACTCTACTTAGGTAGTGAATATCTGTGTGCGCACTTTGGGAGCAAACATGATATATATAAAAAATAGATTATGTGATTAAATGTATATTATTATGTTATATACACACGCCAATATTTGTGGTATAATTGTAGACTTGTTAAAGTATAATTGAATTTATGGCGGACAATTTTAACCGTAGCGCAAAAAGTAACCGTAATAATGTGCAATATTATAATAAATAAAATGGTGAATGCCGTTTTGTGGCAAACGTTGTTAGCTTGTTATGTGTTATATGAAATAAAGCGCCGAGAATTTCGCAGCCGCAATACAATAATAAGGAGCTATAGACAGAAAATGGAATTTAAACACACACACATAATATTAATTTTCGCTGCAATACAGGTCTATAATTGAGGAAAAAGCATATTAAATTGTTATAAAACAGAGTTCGCGAAAGGTTACAGTACCACAAGAAACAATAGCCGATTTATACGGCCGTTTGTATTTTATATAATAAGTTTAAATGAAATATTTTGTCATATATCTCTATTTTTCATATTATATATTCCGATAATTAATGGCCATATTATAAACTCAAGCATTTTCAAAATCGCTTTACAATAAATTCTGTCAAAGTATTATGAAAATGTTAAACAGCGTTTTATCAATATGCTAATGCAAAACGTCTGTTTTGTAATATATTATAATTATTAATTAGTATTAAAATCAGAATTTCAAAATACCCTTGGATTGAAATCTGTCATTAAAATAATTTATTGCCGGTTATCTTTTATATGTGTATATTTTCTCATCTGCATGCTGTGATTAATATAATATATTCCGTGATATTAATCAAGAAGATTTTTGGGAATTATAACGCTAAATAATCTATGTCAAAAATTACAGTGACATACAATGACTATAAGTTAACAACAGGTGTCTTATATTTGTTAACTTTTTTAAATGAAAATAAACACATTTCACTAGAAAGAGTGTTTCATTTTTTTAATGTTCTTAAACTTTTAGTCATTTTAAATTCATACAGGACTATGAGATTGTTACTGATTTCATCATAAAACTTTTACGTAATGGTCATTAGAATTTCACATAGATACTGGTGACTGCTGTGTTTTCAATTATAAGTAACATTTAATTATGGTAAAAAATAAAATATTTATTGTAAATCGATAATAATTTGCAATCTCGCAAATTTTATATTCTTGCTTATCACAATGTGGTTGAACTGCAGTGATTTGTGAACTACAATATTCACCACATTTCGAAAAAAAATATATGTAATAAAATAGTAATATAGGTTCATTGGATGAGAACGTAAAACTTTATTACGTTACATCTTTGAAAAGAAGAAAAAACTTGTGTATTGATGTTTTTTTAGATGTAATTTGCTCCGAAAGTGGGGCATATGGATCTACACAACATGAAGACATCAGATAAATCAATTCAATGATCAGTCTTACATTTTGAAATTGTTAAAAATCCGACAAATGTCGGAATCGAGCCCGCATTCCCCAGATTCTAGACAGCACGCTAACGTCTGGCCAGACAAGTTATTTACTTTCATTAAAACATAAGTACTACATTTATTAATGTTTTAAATCATAGCTGTATGGTTATACTAGATATACAATAAAACTCTATGGAATATTGTTAAGTAAATAATATGATTATTATTACGCAATTTATATTACTTAATATGTTGATTGTACATTTTGCAGTTAAATGTATTTGTTATTAAATACCATCACTTGCTGTAAATTTATATATTGTATCGGTTTCCAGCCAATGATTGACCATCTGTGGCTTATTTAATTTATTTCTGAATTCTGAAAATTGTCGTCACTTTTACAAATTATAGCTCCGTCTGTAGCAAGAAAGTAACATTCGTCTGTGTTGTATGCAATTACTATCACAGTGCAAATTATATGAGGTTAGTAACAGAATGATTCGGCTAAGTCCTGATCAGAATATTTTGTTTTATAATTAAATTAATGACACGCGAATGATACGAACTCATTTTAAATTGTGTATTTGTGTGTTTATTAAGTATACTAGAGTATTTTTCATATGATAAGAGCAATTTAGTTCGTGCGAAGTGAGCCTATGGGCAGTAAATTATCTTAAAGTAAAGCGATTACGCAACAAACGCAGCATAAGCGATGGTAAATAGAGCATACAACGAGAAAATTAACATTCAATATTAGGATAATTGATTCAGGCGAGTTAAACTTATAAAATGCCTCGCTCGACTGAGGTGAAAGTATTGTGCATATGGACCGAAGAAACACTCGAAAATTATATACCGAGCAACTCGGAATAAATATCGCCATTGTCATGATATAATACATACATAAATAATGCATTTTTAATATTAAACTGCGCTGCAATTAAATACTTATTATTAAAATACAGACAAAAAACAACTGTCAGCTTCAACTAAAATTAAACATAAAAACACAAAAACATTTTATATAAATATTATTTACGAAAATCAAAAAAAAAAACAGTAAAATATATATTATAAATACTAAATCTATCAGTATAAAATTATTTATAGATTAATTTCGGAATATTTGTAATTATATACAAAATATACCATTCTGACATTAGAGAGTGAATTATTTGTATTGGGTATATTAAGAAATAATCCATAAACATAAATATTATTAATACAACTTTCTGGGAACAATGTTGTCTCTCATTAATAATATATATTTGGCAATTCGGGCTTGATTTTGATTGGTATTTAATTTAATTATGTATGTATTAATAACCGATATTTGTGAAGAAAATTCAACATAAAATTAATAATATAATCATTTTATATTATAATATGTATTATGACTGTGAAAACTATTATGTTTTGGATACATAATTTAACTGTATTTAATTATAAATAATTTGGTATTCACATTTGCACAAAAAAATAAAATAAAGATTAAAACATTAAATAAAAATTATTTGACAGATTCATTAATATTAATTTTTTGTTTGATATATATTACGTATATATAAAAATTTTATTCTTTATGTTAAAGTAGAAATAATGTAATTAAAGAAATAAAGGCTATCCAATTTAAGGATGGTTCTCTTTGTCTATAGGAGTGAATTTTTCTGACCTGGAATCTGTAGTAGGTGTTGGCGGAGTGGCAGGAATTGCATGAGTACCAGAAGCTGTACTGGAACTTGTCGTAGCCAAGAGTGCTGAATCGTCTCCTCCGAATCTTGTCAAGTCATACTCCACCAGTCGATCAATAGTCGGATCCAAGAGTAGCTCTGAAACGACCGGCTTGGCTGCAAGCGTCGCATCGTCTTCTTGTTTCTTCAATCTCTTCTCGACGATGTCCAAATTTTCAATAATCAAATTGGCTTTAATCCTCAAATCGTCTTGTATTTGCCCAATTGCTCTCTCTTGTCGTTGTGTTTGAGTCAATAATTCATCGGACTTAGGCACTAAATCATCAATTGAACTTTTTGTACCAACAACAACATCCCAAACCTCGTCCATTTTATCTGAAACACTTATAATTGGGATCATTTTTCTGACGAGACTATCGATTTTGCTGGTTTTCGCAGAATGTCTTGGTGGTCTTACATTTGAACCTGTTCCATTTGTAGAGTTGGATATCGTGTATTCTTCTGGCTCTACTACAGCAGTGTGAACATCTGATACCATATTCAAAACCTTGCCTAAATTTTCAGAAACCAAGTTAATATGGAACTGCAATTTCCTGTCAACGTTTCCCGTCGCTGTTCTCAGTTGTTCCAATTCCTTTGTGATGTGATTCATAACTTCAGCATTCATCGCTTTTGTGATTTCAAGAACGTTCATGCTGATAGGTTTCTTTTCGCTGGCCTCTGCGTTGATGTCATCCACTGGTAAAAAGTTGCTGTCTATTTGATTCTTAAGACCGACAAGCTTAGAATCAATATCAGACACTTTCTGGTCTAAAGAAACGAGACGCATATCTAAACTGTCTCCTTCGATTTCGGTTTTATCAAATTTACTACCCGATTTCTCGTTTATCTGTGTTAATATTCCTCTTTGAGTGGCTGTTAATGGTTGTTGATGGAATAGTTTTAAGTCTATCGTTCGTAATTTTGTTATGATTGAGTCCGTTTTGTCGATATTGTCGTTCACCCTTGAGTCCAAAGCTTCGACGCGTCTCATTAAGTGTTCAACAGCTTTATCAAGGTTCTCAATTCTTTGAAGCTTCGTTTCCAGCGTACTCACAATCACTTCGAATACATTGAAAATGTATTGCTCTCTGCAATAAAAAGAAAAAAAAACAATTAACTTTTTATAAATATAAAAAAATAAACAATAAATAATGACGTAGCACTACTCGTATGTATTAATTAATACACAGATCATAAAACACAATCAAGAAATAATTTTTATTAACACTTGCAAATAATTCTTATATATCAACCGTTTTGCATACCGGTTGCGAAATTAAAATATATAATTATTCTATTAGTTTTAGCTAGTAGTATAAATAGTAAATTAAATTACACTGAATAACATAGAATTACTATCGTAATTAAGTAAAATTTACTATTTATCACACACATGAATAATAAATTAATACATATGTGATAGTTTATTTTAAATAAGTTGTTTACTTTACTAATTAAGTAAATATATATCATTAAAAGTATGTATACATCTGAGAACGAATTTTTTACGTTTTCTAAATGTATTATATCCAATGACTTTCAGTTTTTCTTCTATTTTTAGTAACATAACTCGCTAGAAATTCGGCAGATCTGTATTTCTGTTCTAATGGCTGGGTGACATAGGTATACAATTAAAAATGGTATCTAAATTTGGATCCTAGTTTGGTTATTTGTAATTATTATTTTATATCTACTGCTTCAGGTCAAAAGAGCGTTAGTGACTAAACGCATTTTTTTAAAAGTCTGAAGATATCCACTCCGAATGTGCCAGATAATTTTTCGAAAAAAATGCTCAAATCAATGAACATCCAGTCCTGCGTTTTCATAATTATTTAAATTCCGGCAGATGTGTGAATCGAACCCGTATTACCAGGATACTAGACGCGCACGTTCACCTCCACGCTATCGGGAGGCAATTTTGTATATTTATTACTCATTTATATTATATAAGATAACAATTCCAGAGTAAGGTGTACACTGGTGTCATAAAATCACTTTTAGGTCACCCCGTAAATAAATACGATAGCCAATATGCTCCGCCTGAAATAAAAACAATCGCAGCGTTTTCAATTTCATTGAAATCACAAAAAATATTTTATTATTCAATGATAACGACCTGTTCAATGATTACGCATAAATTATTAAAGTATAATGCACTCCAAACAAGTTTTCATTGTTTCATATAAGATTAATGCATAAATTCCATAGTATCGCCGTTGTGATTAATTGAATATTTTTGTGAAATCTTGAATCTGTTTTAATTTTATTAAATAATGCTAATTTTATTACAGATTTAAACGTAAGCGTATAAATAGTGCGTCATATTAAAGATTGTTTTTTGGTTTTATTTAATTTAGACATAAAGTTTGCGAAAAATGAGCGATATGTTTCCAAAGTTGAACATATTGAACGAGTATTTTTGATATAAAATAACCATAAGTTGACAAAATGTATCATATATTTGTTAATTTTTTCAGAAGGACAAAAAACACTTTAAAAAGGGTATTGGATATTACAGAAATAAATTAAATACACTTGTACTTAATGATTATTTTCATTTAAAAACGTGTATTTCATTTTAATTAATAACACAATACTTATTTTTTAGGGTTTTTTGGTCTTTCTCAACAATTTAACATTATGTGATCAAGTATGAAACTATTCCATGCATTGTTGTCTTTTGGGTAGATATCATGGAATCTGAATAGCTT
>JAGVSQ010008888.1:3085-14028 GCA_022683975.1 Rhyacophila evoluta | reverse complement strand
GTAATCCACTATCTCTTGGATTTGCGGGCTCAATTATTGCCTCTCATAATCCAATAGATAAATGAATCAGTTTCTTACCAAAATTATGTTCAAAAATATGTTGATGTTTGTTCCATGAATAGAATTGGATTTCAGATAACCCGGCTGGATTTCTGAAAGCAATTGCCATTTGTGTTTTTAAGACTTCCAATGTCTGAGGTATGGACGTAATGCCTAAAATTTCTCCGGATGATATTACATGGACTGTTTTCATATCAGTTAATTTTCTTGCTGGTTCTATAACAAAAGACAAGTAATATATAAATACAAATAGAAATCGAATAACGATGGCCATAAGTTGACAGCACATGTCATATATTTGTTAAATTGCTAAAGACCAAAAAAGCTCATAAAAAATGAGTATTGGGATATTAATGAAAATGAAATACATTTTTTTTAAATGAAAATAAAAATTACTATACTAAAAAGTGTGTTCAATTTTTTTTATTGTCCCGATACTTGGTCTTGAGCAATTTAACAAATATATGATACATATTGTCAACTTATGGGCATAAATATGTTACATTGGTTATAATATGTAAGTTTGGGTTTTGTAAATACATACTTTCAAAATTTGCTGCTATCTGATGAGAATAGTTGATCAGCTCAGTGTATTCCTTACCATAGTTATTAAATAGTTCAGGATTTTTAAGAGACTTTGTCATAATACTTAGGTTTAATCCATTCACACTACCATCCACAAAGAGGTTATCGGAATATATCTGAGATTCTACTATTTTTGGATTTTGTATAATCACTTCATCGCCATGTCTATTAATCTGAAAAATTAGTTATTCATACCGTTTTAAATCATTTTTTCTCATTAAGGATTCGACAAAATTTACTTTGTATTTATTTTTAATTGAAATTATTTTACCAGTGATGTAAAAATATCATATGCATTATAGTTGTTGATATTTTTATTGATTTTTGCAGAGCGGAAATAAGTAACATCCTTAGAAGTGATAGTTTTTCTTCCAGTTACAGTTTGTGACATAACTCTGGATAAGATATTTTCCTCAATAATTTTTTTCCCATTTAACAGGCCTGAAACACTTCACAGATATTTTGTAAATCAAAAAAAATATGTATTTTGATATCTATAATTACATTATTACAGGTCAAATCTTTTTATAATGAATGCGGAATTCATACCATAATATTTTATAATATTTTCCCTATATTCAGTATGACGAAACGAAACTTGTTATTGTAAATTTTTATATGTACTCCTTGACGTCAAAATTTCGCACTGAGTACCGAAAGTTTCTTTTCGTCTGCTTAAGTATTTGAATACAATCATCCAACTTTAAACTGAATATTGTCGATAATATTTATCAAAAATATGCACATGTTGCATTGTGTATTGTAATTTTATTATTATTTTAATTCCATGAGAATACTTTATCTTATTTTTGTAAAACATTTGCAATTCATTGAAATTGTGTGTGTTTTTTTAGCAAGTGTGAGTACATAGGCACTCTGCATAACTAATACTAATGATGGAATAGATGGAATAGAATATTAAAAGCTAGAATAAAAATCATTTGGGTTTTAAAGGTTATACATCCACTTAACTTCACCTAATATGAATAATTATGAGAAATATAATCATCACTGGTGAAATATATCTATTTCATGTTCTCAACAATAACTTCTTCGTTAAAACACCACTGTTCGCTGCAGAAAGAAAAAGAATAACATTCACCATTCCCACTTGTTCTTCCTCTACTTATATAACTGGAGATAATAATATATTATAGATGAAAGAAGAATCGGACTACCTTATGTCGCTGGAGGTGCAATTATTAATATTTTTTTTGCCTTTTATAACAGAAGAGTGTAACATGGTTTTATCAATAACATTTTTAAAATAATGACTGATGTCCACACTTTGTAGATTTCCTTTTAACATAGTGAGACTCTTAATGTTTGCTGCATTTAAAGTCATATGTTTTGTATTATGATTTTCACTGCTGAAACGAAATATGTCTGATTGCAAATTCAAATTATTTACTTTCCCATCTAGCTCAAAGTATTCTGAAAATCAAAGATGTATAATTACGAAAGAGGATAAATAAATTAGATTGTGGGATGTTATCTATCTGATCTAAATGAAAAAGGATATAAACCTTACCTTTAACACAAACAGTTTCGAAATTAATATGTTTATCAACAATTTGGTAACCATCAATTTTTAAGGTGTTGTTATAAAACAAATCAAATGCAAAACCATTCACATGGTTACCCACACTTGTTTCATATACTTTTATTTTATCGCAATGAATATGTGATATTTCCAATAAATTTGTAATAATTTGGTCATCCATCAAACTTATAAAATTTTCTGAGAGCCCCTGTAAGTTTATGCCTCCAACAGATCCCTTAAAAGAAATAAATATTTATTAAAATTTGTTATTTGTTGTCTCACCATGTCCGCTTTCAACAGTGTAGCATATGGATATCAACATTGTTAAGATGACCGCTCAGAAATGGAGTTTATGAAATTCTGCATTGCCAAGACTTATTTTAAAAAATGTTATTTTATTGTTGCAATAAATAGGTTCATATCAGGAATAAAGTTATGTTTATTATCTTCTGCTTACCTGTACAGTTGCAGTATTTTCTAATGTTACTTTGCTTATGAAGTTTTCCCCGTACAAGATCGCAGGCTCATCCGACAGCCAAATGGTTGACATGATTTCAGCAATATTAACATTGTTTAGCTTAGTTATAGCAGGTTCCTTGTAAAATTTAAGAGATCCTTAAACATAATAGCTATCTATTAAATATTATAGTTACAGGACTTCTAATTTAAATGTTTACATGTTAACAATAACAGTCTTTATTATGATATGTCTGTGAAAGTTAGTTGATTGGGTGGCTGTAAAGTAATGTCTCAATTTGTTGACTTTGGGGGAATGTTGCAGATTTTATTAGTTTTCTGGTATGCTGCATAATTATTGACATGAGAATGGCAAAATACCAAATTATTGGTATTGTTCTTACAATGGCAAAGCTGTGACTCTATGTTCTACTCTAATTTCTAAAAAGAATTTTCATCTTAGTAACGATGTATATTCTACTTTTTTGTAATCACTAAGGATGTCATCAATCCTTAATAATTCAATTAGCAATTTATCTTTACAATCCTGAATCTTAAAACTGGAGACCTTTCCATTCATCTGTAGAGTATGCACGCACCGTTGATGGATATACACAGATCTTCTTTATCCTGATTCTTTCTGTCATGTGCATGCAATAAAATAATAATATGTATAACTTGCTTACCATCAATATATAGACCAGAAACTGGAATATCTTGATCAGATAATGTTATTTGGCAAAGATAAGGCAAGTTCACATTGGAAATATAATCCGTTTCCAATGATCCAGAAATGTATAGATTTTTCTTTATCTTCTTGTGGCCAAGAAGTATTTGCTTATCACCAGTATATTTTCTTTTTATAATCAAATCTTGAGGTACGATTAAATTACTTAGAAATCCACCAACTTTTAACGAATTATAAATGCAAAGGCCATTTTTGAACTCAGCTTTTGTGAAGAATGCATTTTGATTTAGCCAAATAATGTTTGAATATATGTAAGATAAATCGTAAGAATTAATTTTTCCTGTTTCTAAATATATTTCACCATCACAGATAATTTCACTAAAATATTGATTGCCATGAAATACTTGAGAATCCTCAGTCAGTAGCCAGCTGTAGCCGAAATCACTTTTGGAAATTCCCGCAATGGATAAGTCAAACGTTATATTCCGTATAGCAATATTTTTGTTTATGTACAAAGGTTCATCAAATAATATTTCTTTATTCCAATTCTCTGATGATAGAAGTTTTTGTATATTGACACCAGACATACCATACAAATCTAAACTTTTGACGGTTAACAGTTCACGAAATACTATGTTGCCATTTATTTCTGACATTTTACTGGACATCATGATTGTATCGTTAAAAAGATCATTTATATTAAATCCAGCAGTCAATCCGGTGACATCTATCTGATTTGCTGAAAGCCCTTCATGTATTGCAGTATCGCCGATAATATTTACCTCCCCAGTTATTTCTAAATCTCGTGAAACTGTTAATAAGTTCTCAAATGGTTGTGTTCCGAATGATATGTTCTGGCAGTTTAATCTAGAAAAAAAATAATTGAACAAGACTAATTAATGAATTAAAGGAGACCAATAAAACAATCAATATTTCAGTAATATGTAAAAAATAATAATGGAAACTTAATTACAAATCCTTTATAGAAGAAGATTTATTTAGGATACAAGTTTTAACATAAATATAACAAAAATCTTAGAAACAAACAATTGATATTGAATTATATCTCTTGACAATAGAAAACTCCATTTACAATGAAAGATTTCGAAGAAAGGTAGTTGTAAGAGTTGAAAATCACACTTAATTTTGTTGAATATGTATACCAGCATTTTCCAACCTTTTGACGCCTGTGGACCGGTACAGAAATAAAAACTATTATATGTGTTGTATTTTGTTAATTAATTTTTAATCTTATATTGTAACAGGTAAACATAACGGTCTTATTGTGAATATAAACAAAAATATCACACGAAAAATTGGTTGTTCATTGAAATAGTCAGAAAGCAATCAATAAATTAATTCTTGATAAAGGAACTGCTCGCATTCGGAAGGTAGTATTTAGTTTTAAAAATAAGTGTGAAAATTGCATAATTGCTGAAATAGTTGATAAACACATCTTCAATGTTGTTTCGGAGATATGAAGCGCTGCATTCGTATCCAATAGGTTCTTTAGCATAGTTTTTATTATTGATATAGCCTACCAAGTCTTCTCACATGACTAGGTAGTCGATAGATGCGGATAATAATGAAATGCCTATGTAACTTGCAGATAGATATTCTTTTTCTATGTATGATACACATAATTATTTTAAGAACATAAAAACAATGTAAACACTAAACTTGCAGTGCACTTGTTTCTAATAACAACCATTGCAGACCAGCAAAAAAGTCCCGCGGACTGGTACTGGTCCACATATTGGTGGTTAGGAGGCCCTGATGTATATTTTGATTTAATATATGTCGCAGGCTTATCCAAGATAATATTTATAATTCATTTCAGTAGGAAATCGACAATTATCACTCAGAAAATATTTATTCAAATAAGACCCATATATAAGCTTATTATTGTAGATGGAGCCATATTAATACAATAAATAAAGAGCCTTTTAGGCAACTTAACTTTTTATGGCTCACAATTATTGGTTGCAAAAGGTGAGAGCTTTATATGGTAATAAACATAAATAATAAATATGGATAACTGATAAATAATCAATTTTACAAAATACAAATAACAATAAAAATTTACCCCTTTGTAGTTAAATTGGCGAAAAATAATTTCCCTGTAATCTGTTGATCACCGGAGATTTTTAGTGTGTCTCTATCAAGTAAAGTTGGATTAATTTCATTAAGGGTCTCTGTTATAGCACAACTTCCTTGTATAGATAAACCTCCGAGAAAGGTTTTCTTTCCTGATACGGTTTTCATATTATCTGATTGACTAGATATCCAAGATAAAGGATTGATTCCGTTTATAGAATCACAGTCAATATTTCGTACCTATACAAGATAAAATTTATGACAAATAAATTGTAATTAATTTATTATTATGCGAAAATTTTATGTACAAAACTTTTTTTCATTATTATTGATACTTAGAGTACCCATACACATACCGTCCGCCTGCAGTACCTTGCAGTCAATACAAGACTGTTGAATAGGATTGAGGCTAGCCACACATGAGCATGACATGTAACATGAGCCTTTTAATCAGACTGACAGTAAACAACTGTCGATGCGAACTGATTAATATATGGTTTGCCCAAATCCTAATCATTATCTTGTATTGACAGTCTGTGGACTGCAGGTGGACTGGTAAGTGTGTGGGTACCACATAACGGTTGATCAAAATAATTGTTAGACTGTTTATAAGACTATTTGAAATTTATAAAATTTGGATGAATTATATTTATAATGCAACATTATTCCAGCTAGAAAAACCTAATTTGATAGCTCAAAATAAATTTATTTATGGAACATAGAAGAATACCTTTTCAACTTCTCTCTTTTGAAATCAGGCAATTTCATTGGCCATATAATTGCAATTTTCTTAATTTTTGTTTACAAGTAAATTATTCATAAATAATTATATGCACAATAATCATGCCATATGTACTCACTTCGAGCGGTTGCGAAAAGAATAGAGGCATCAGAATACGTTCTTCCGTTAATTTTAATCCTCTTTGCAGCAAATGTCTCACTGATTGGGTATTATCTTCACTTACTAAATTTTCACAAGATAATATTCTTTCAATTGAAACATTTCCTTGTATAATAAAATTGCCTAAAATAAATGTTTTAATCTATCGTATTATTCCAGTTTCAATTACCTTTTTTATATATCAAACTTAAATAGCAACATTCTACATTACCTCAAAATAGTTATATATGGATTCCGGTAGAAAGTATATATGATATGTTTATGTATATAAAATTAGCACTAGTGGTGTAGTGGGGCCAGCGCAGACCAGGACACTGCCCTTTCACTATTTTGTATGGAATTTACATATCAAGCTCATTTAACACATATTTGTGTTTTTTAACTAACGTAAGATCCTTTTTTTAACATTCGAACCATATATAAAACACTTGGAGCATTAAATATAACAGCTGAAAAGACCTTGAATAATTTTAAAGACAAAACTCTTCACTGTTTTATAAGCCAATTCAAAACAGCAATATGTTAGGAGAAAGATAGAATGCTTAACTCTACAAATTGTAAGAAGAAATCACAGCAGGTTAGAATACTATATTAGTTATATTTTAGGACTGAATGAATGTCAAGAATGAAAGTAAAGTTCAGGAATTCAGTAGGCATAGTGAAGAATTCAGTGTCTGATTGGCTATTTTGATCATTTTTGGCTGGTATATAAATTTAGAAAACAACCATAGTTAATAAGGATGGGTGAAAAAATTCACCCCAGATAATAGCAATTATGATGACGATTTATTCTTCTATAATCTTAAGTTCATATAGTAAAATAAATTGAACTTTTTAACATAAACTTTAAAAATATTTTGATACATGAATTGCTTAAAATTAAAATATTTAGCTTTAAAAATAAAAATGTTTAAATCACTAACCAGTAAGAATAAGCGGCTCCTCAATCATTTTCACAGGGTTTTTTCTTTCTAAGCTTCGGCTATTAACCTGACCTTGTAAAGTGATCGGCCCCATTAGTTCTACATTCTGAAACATCTTTTCCCCTGTAACTCTTTGTATCTTTGAAGAATCCAATAATAAGAGAGACAATTCGCCATCTGCTATTGAGACACTATTGAGCCGTTCCTCAATGTTAATATTAGCAGTATTAAGGTTGTCGAATTGTAAATCCTGGCTAATATTAAAGTTTCCCTCTTTGATAGATATGAAGCTATCCATTAATGATTGAGGAGATGAAGGAGAAACAAAAACATCTAGTGTTTCCATAATTGAAATGTCAGCAAATCCATCAATATCTTGATCTCCAGATAATCTAAGAATATTTGAATTGACAGAATCAATCTTAATTTTATTGATGAGTCCTTCGATGAAAGCTTCTTCAACAGTTAGTTTCCCCAAATAATATGACGATTGTGTTGTTTTGTTCTCGTTTACAACAATGTCTCTTATTGCTTTCGAGCTCAAATCGTTAATCTGATTTGCTTCCAAGAGAACAGTTTGTATAAAAGGAATTAAGAATGTTCCTCCAAAGTTTTGATCTGCATCATTCAGTAAAATCAACTCTTCTGATATTTTAATCTGAGGTAGAAAATACATGATTATTAGAAATCACTTCAGCCATACATAGTGATAATCTACATATTATATATATTATATATAATACATCTCTTGAGAATGCATTAATTTGTAAAAATATATTTGAAGAGTTGGCCTGATAGCCATAAATTCCATAATATCTCGAAATATCTTTCTCATTCTTACAAATCAAGACATTGTTGCCAAGTTATTAATACGCCAATTAGAACTCTTACAATAAGATATATAATCATAAGATAACTATATAAATCATTAGATATTTGCTTACAATTTTATTTATTTAGTTCACATTTCACATAGAAAAATTAAAAAAAATACATTTTAAAGGTAAAGTTTACGAATGAGTATTATAAATTGTATTCTGCCCGTACCATTGGTCCAAAAATGTCCTAATATAAAAACTTTTCTTTTGAACATATAACCCATAATATTTGCATATAAAATTGTCTTTATTATTGCTCTCTATATTTTTTTATGAGTTAACAATATACTTATATATTTGATTCAATAACAAATTGATAAAACATAAATGTAAAACCTTTACCATGTGAAACTATGGCAATTGTATTTTTTTACAATCAGTGTGGAGAAATTTTTCTATAGGTCTCCGATATCAATCACATATTTTTATTAAAATAATCATGTATAAATATAGATATATAATTGAGTTCAAGATATCAAGAGAGTGGATAACAACAAATCCTACAAAATCTGTCTAATTTCTGTGTCAAAAAGAAAGGCAAGTAAAATTATAATAAGACTCACACCATCAAGTAATCCAGATACAGAAACACCACTGGATAGGAAAACATCTCCATTCACAATGACTCCGGCTACTTTGGCCAACTCCTGAATGAATAAGTCAACATTTTCTATTGACCTCTCATTTATTTTATCTACATCAAAGGTCTCTTCTACTGTTAAACTTTCAAAGCTTACTTCATCGTAGAAATCATAAACATATTCTGAGTATAATACTTCTTTTTGATATTTGGCCATGTCATGATTATTCAGTTTGAATACTTCAACATCGTTTAAAATACATGGTTGAGATACGCAGTCAAACTCCAAATTTTTTATATTAAGAGATTCCATATAAATATTACTGTCATCACACATTGCATCAGGGAAAATGTCTTCCAGTGACTTCAAAGACGAAAGTTGAAGATCAAACATTTTATAAAGTTTATTTATCATATGTATTACAGTTGTATCAAGATTGATATCATTGGAGTATATCTGTTGAGAAAATAAAAACATCATAAATTAATGTATTATGATAAAATTGACAAGAAATCTGCAACAAAAATATACATTGCAGAAAGCATAATGTTGATGAGATGAATGGTATTTAAATAAATATCGCTTGTTAATCATATATATCTGAATGTCGTATATGGATTTTTGCAATGTTATATCTTTCTTTTGTTCACTTCCACCCGCAAGAAAGAGAAACACTTTCAGTTGATAAAGATAAATGTGCAATACTCGTACATGTTATAAAAAATAGTTATTATTTTTAAGATATAAAAATTAATAGTAACACCATTCCACCAAAAACTAATAAAGAACACAATTAAATTACAGCAGACAGCTGCTTTTGTTAGTTTTTTTACAACAATAGACATAATATCTTTTGAAATTATTAACAAAGCAATGTTTCTTACCGCATTTGTTTTTATTTTACCAATCAATGCTAGATTCAAGTGGACATTTTTTTCAACTTGTAACTGGTTACTTTCCAAAATGTGGTAATTTTTTATGACTTTTAATAGTTCTTTAATTTTCTTATTCTGGTTGTCATGTGACTGTCCTACACATGATGATAATGCTTGAACTTTTGAGCACCATGACATTAAGTGACTGTTCATTTCTTGGGTAGGATTAATTTTATCAAATAATGCATAGTATAGGTTAGGGAATGCGCCATCATTATAAGGATCCAGAATTACTGTAAAATATTTGTTGATTAAACATAATTTCAACAATCTATCTCATATTGAAGATATTGAAGATTTCCTGTCCAAAAGAGAGAATAAAAACTTCCACAGCGTGGAGACATCTAATATTTTTGATGGATCCAATTCATATATGATTTTAATAATATAAACTTGATTAATCATAAATTATGATGCAGCGGATAGTCTTGCACATCAGTTTGTACAAGAAATCTTGACTTCAAACTACGCAATTGAATCAAATTTACATGTTTCGAATGTGTATTTAGATAAAATAACTGGAACCCATTGAGTGAGTAAACCAAATGGCCAATAACCAACTCTAATAAAAATAATCTGTTGAGATAGATTCACAGACTGCGGAGATCCATAGATTTATATTTACTTATTAACCCAGTAGAATTTGCTGCCTCCATAGTGTAATTTATTTTCATGCTGAAGACTATCTACTGAAATGTACCTGAGAGATATATTCTACATTGTCATCAAACAACCAAATATATTCAAAACAATTCACTAGAGCAGCGACTCTCAACCTTGCTGGGGCTGTGGCTTCCTTTTTAATTAAAAAACGTTCTGTCCCTCCCGTTTTTTTAGTCTCGCCTCACCTTGACATTCTTACTTTTATATAAACGTCGGAATATTTTTATATGGGTTGGGTAGTGTGTATTGTCTGTGCAGAGCTTAATATGCAACCCCAAAAAGTAATTTTTGGTCGATGCCTCCCTTGAAGGTCTCTGTGGCAGACTGGTGGCCATATGGACCCCGGTTGAGAAATGCCGCACTTAAATATTTCCCAATAAACTGAAAGTATACACACCTAGCAGAGGTTTTCCATAAAATATATATGGTTTTATTGTTCTTTGAGCTGGATTTTCAAACCATGAATCGTGTTCGTAAGGTATTTCTACAAAATACCATCCATTGTGTTGGAAGATGCTAAGACCAGTAGTTTCTGATATGGCTAAAATTAAGAACTCCCCAGGAAGCCCCTTCAAAAAATTAAAAAATATTAATGATATTTATATTGATAAAATTAATAAGATAATAAGAAGA